>CAMPET010000450.1:2990-32408 GCA_946803715.1 Beroe ovata
GGGGGGGGGAGAGATGATGACTGAGACCGACATAAGGGAGAATTCAGCATATAAATCGGTGAGCATGTTTCGGTGAGGTTTCTTAGAGAGCATTAAAGTCGAGAGAGAACGAAATTCGCGAGCTCACGTTGCTATTATCATATGTATCCAACATTTTCAGCATATTTCGCAAGAATATCATCAATCCGAAGAACGAAATTTGTCAAAACTGCTTTCCGAAACCCCCGAAATTCTACTGCAGAGTGATATTCAGTGTCCGCATATTTGAGTATTCTTCGGAAGATGCAGGATCACTAGTGTAGGTAATGCAATTCCGTCTCGTGAAATAGACGGTCGATTCGATTCATTAAGTAGGGATCGATCATCAGTAAATGTGATCCATGACACATAGCTGTGACGTAGGGGCGAAACTCCCAGCAGTGCTATTTTGAGTTTTGTCACCGGCCCTTGGATCCACTATAATGTACACGCGAATCACAATTTGCGTACAACGACAGATCGAACGAGTGAACGACGGATGTCGGACCATGCATATTTTATTTAGCGCGCGCAACGCGCAGCTCAGCTCATATCGTGCGCGCCAAAAAGATTGACTAAATTTTGTGTTACTAGGAGAAATGTTTTCGCGCGCTCCAAAAACATCATCCTAATTTTGCGACGGTGACACTAGGTTGATATTTTAAGCGGGAACATCTAAAATTGATTTTCTCCCGTGAACCATACATACTTCTTCCTGGAGGCTGGATCTGGGCAGGTGTTATCAACAACAACACTCCCGCCACTCGACAAGGTCTTCTCAATCACATTTGCACATTTGGTAAAACTCTTCATCTCGTCAAGATTGACACGAGTGTAGGATGAGAGGTGTGTCTTGCAGAAAGTAGACTTTCCGCTGCCGGGATAGCCGACCATGATGATCATCTGAGAAAAGGGTCACGTGATTAGTTTGGGAGAGAGAAAGTGTGAGGTGAGAATGATGTGAGTCCTAGTGAGCCGTACTCAGTGAGTGTGATGTGTTAGACATGAAACAACCTCTGTTGGAACCACATCAACACCACTCTTTGCTGACACCACTTTGCGCTGACACCTCCATCCTCTATCCAGATCGGTTGCTAATACTCCAATCAGAAAATCAAGACTTTGGAATTTCTGATAACGCACAGATGCAACAAGTGAAACAGTCGTTGTTAGTGAGTTAAAAACGTTTCAGTGTGACATACACCATCTTCAGTTCTCAAATTTGATTGTATAAAGTAGTGTTGTAAAATTTAAAAATTTTAAATTTTACAACACTACTTTATACAATCAAATTTGAGAACTGAAGATGGTGTATGTCACACTGAAACGTTTTTAACTCACTAACAACGACTGTTTCACTTGTTGCATCTGTGCGTTATCAGAAATTCCAAAGTCTTGATTTTCTGATTGGAGTATTAGCAACCGATCTGGATAGAGGATGGAGGTGTCAGCGCAAAGTGGTGTCAGCAAAGAGTGGTGTTGATGTGGTTCCAACAGAGGTTGTTTCATGTCTAACACATCACACTCACTGAGTACGGCTCACTAGGACTCACATCATTCTCACCTCACACTTTCTCTCTCCCAAACTAATCACGTGACCCTTTTCTCAGATGATCATCATGGTCGGCTATCCCGGCAGCGGAAAGTCTACTTTCTGCAAGACACACCTCTCATCCTACACTCGTGTCAATCTTGACGAGATGAAGAGTTTTACCAAATGTGCAAATGTGATTGAGAAGACCTTGTCGAGTGGCGGGAGTGTTGTTGTTGATAACACCTGCCCAGATCCAGCCTCCAGGAAGAAGTATGTATGGTTCACGGGAGAAAATCAATTTTAGATGTTCCCGCTTAAAATATCAACCTAGTGTCACCGTCGCAAAATTAGGATGATGTTTTTGGAGCGCGCGAAAACATTTCTCCTAGTAACACAAAATTTAGNACAACAAAGTCCGGCCCTTCTCCATCAAGATCGAGAGCCGAAACCTTGTCCCGGAGCCAATTGCCGAGCGCAAGTCATTCCAGAAACCCCGGGCTGGTCGCCGATCCGTGGACGGGAGCAGGAAACCGACAACCCGATCGCGAAGTGTGGGAATGAAGAGGAAGACTGCCAAGTGGGTGAAAACCTGCTCGAGTAAGTTGAGGAAACACCTTCTGTGTGCGAATAACTTCTCTCAGGATGAGGATCACATTGCTATGATGAGACGGCGACAATACTATTTCATTTGAGATTGATGATACCGATTGTGATTTATTGTGATTGTTAATTCATTTTTATTGAAATCTCATTATTTTCAACTCAATCAAATACAGTCTTCTTACTACCTCCATGCCTTTAGCGGTTATTGATTTCCCGTCCTCTATTAACGGTAGCGCCTTATCAATCTTTCTCGGGTCAAATGATTTGTATTCCCACTGTTTACACACTCGTTGTCCTGAAATTGAACCTTCAGTTCACTCTTGAATTGTCTGAAATCGATCCTTGATTGTCACTTTTGACTTCCAAGTGACAGTGAACTTACCCAAGAAGTATTCCTCAGGTGTATGAAACGGAAGTCCGATATTAGCGGCAAACTCTCTGTCAGAGGAGGAGAAGTCTTTCTTCTTCTTCTGATCAGGATTCCAACCCGGCGTTCGACCCGCTGCATCTCCTGTCATTGTGTTAACGGCGCTCACACGCAACATATCGCGCTGACAGTGGCGCGCGAACTTTGTGTATTACTTAGAACGACAAAATCGTGTCGAATAAGGATATTCCACCCGCTCGTTCCCCCCACTGTGTGGTTATGTGCGTTCTCCTCTGTGAACATACTCGTCTCTGCTGCCTCTGAGAATTATTGCCGAAACTGACAACCGTCTCGAAATAGCAGCAGCCGGGGCCGATCCTGCTTGCCCCGGCGGTAACCAATGTCCGCGTAACACATCATAATTCTCATTTTCCCACATAACATAACATGAAAATGAATGGGAATCTTTCCCACTCACACGCCTCGTCTCGTCTTCGTCTTGTCTTTGTCTAACTGTGTTCGCAGAGTCGGATCTAAAGAAGAGGTTGTCTTAGCGGCTTACCTACATAGAAAGATTTGTCTTTGTTGACCGGGACGTTCTTGTTGAAATGTTTTAGGAAGGCAAACCACATTCCTGAAACAGAGAATAGTGAGGACCGTGGACTGCAGTAGAATGCTCAATGAACATTGGCCACTGTTCATATTGTTTCTATAGTAACTGATGACCATGATCCATTCCCTCTCGAGCTGTTTTATACCTGGAGCTGGTTTCCGAGTGGCAGTACTCCGGGGAGATGCCATGAACAGGACTGGCACACCCAGCCTCTTCACCACGCGGTCCACTTTGGTTTGGAGATCGGGCACAGCCAGTTTCCCTGATTCTACCCCACTCTGGTTTGACATGAGTATCACACGGTACCCAGAATCATGACACTGCTTCAACTTGGGGAGGACCTGCAGATATGGATAGATCAGTAGACGGCAGGGTATGCAACCTCTGGGATACCAACTTTACCAGACCTAACT
Organism: Beroe ovata; assembly: GCA_946803715.1. Classification (NCBI taxonomy): domain Eukaryota; kingdom Metazoa; phylum Ctenophora; class Nuda; order Beroida; family Beroidae; genus Beroe; species Beroe ovata. The sequence continues at coordinate 6,539 of CAMPET010000450.1, forward strand.
ATCCTACCCTCCATCCTGACCTTAACCGTAAATCAAACTCCAATTCTCAACATAGTCCTCTCAAAACTGCAATAAGTTACCTTTCCGGGCCACATGATTTCCCAATCATCCAGACTCTTGGGGAACACGTTCCCTGACTTTGTAGTGATCACAGTGTGATCCATGTCGAATACTGCTACCTTGCTGCACCCTGATATGTGTGTGTGTGTGTGTACGTGTGTGTGTGTGTGTGTATGCGGCATGATAATTAGCGCTCACATCAATAACCACAGCCACATATTTTATAATTGTCACAATTGTCATTACCTTTCGACAGTCCATCATTCCTCACAATGAGGTCTTTCGACACGGACCAAATGTTATTATCCCCCTCGACCTCTATCTTCCCCAAGATAAACTCCCGCAGTTTACCCGACAACGTGCTCGTTGCCAGGGATACGTTGCTAGGCGACGTGGCGGTTGTCCGACTTCGTGACGTCACGGAAACGTCAGTTGGAGGCGACTGTTTAGCACGTTTAGAGGGAAGTGTACTGCTGCATGATACTGCTCTCTTCAGCCCTGCGAGAATATCCCTTGTCACATGGATATATATCTGACAGTTTGTAACAGGTGTCCGCACCTGCATTATACAGGTGACAGTAGGGGGGAGTTGTCAAATGGGACCGACATGCGACACCATTTCACTTGTATGTCAGTGATGGGGGGTTGTAACTTTCGAGTAGTGACCACTGACCATAGCTCTTTGCAACATATGCAATTTAATAGGATTTATCAGCAACTGGCTGGTCCATTTCATCGACTCAGCAGTCAGCAACCTTTGACGATCATAGAACACCTACAACACAGTTGCCTGTTGTATAAATATTGTAACACCTATTGCTTATTAAGCTATGCCATAACACCCATAATGAATCTAACAACAACTAACTACGACATAGCGGTTATTGTAATGGCCCGCCTAATTAACCTACTCATTATTTGCTGATGACTCTGTGACACCCTCGCCTGACTAATTGCAGCGCGGTTATACCTATTTTCATCACACCCTATGGAGTAGGTATGTTTCCCTTGTGCAATACAATCTCCATCTGGCACATGGATGTGACAATGTAACGAGCTGATGATGGTTCCATTATAAGAACATGATTCGCACATGTTATTCATAAGTCATAACCACACTGGACACAGCTATATTTGAACACAATGTTCATAGACTAAGTTTCACTTTCCCTATTCAATGTGGAAAACACTCCTTTCTCTCGTTTTTAGTTCTATTATAGAACACCATAACTTCCCCCTTCCCCCTTTCTTCATGCTGATTCTTTGTTTCAGGGCACTCCCTCTCCTCTTACCTTTTTCCTTCATACCATTTATCCCTTTCACCCTTTATCTTTACTTTTACGCGAAACATTACACAAATGTTCAGATTTACAGATATTACACCACTGAGTCTCCTATATTTCGTGGCTGGACAGCGGAACACTAGTGGAATACTCTAGCGTCTATTGAACGCTAGGGTATTTATATATAAATGTCGGGTTTTTAGTCTCGCGTGGGCCCTAGCGTATTATTATAGCCACTTGGAGTGGTAATGACTGATCGTAAACCTACATTATTATATTTAGTATTGATTACGACCTACACACCCCTACACAGTACACTCACTAACACACACACACACACAGTATACTCACTAACACACACAGTACACACAGTACACTCACTAACACTCACTCACTAACACAGTACACACACAAACAGTCACACAGACACAGACACACAGACAAACACACAACACACAACACAGACACACAGACACACACATACACACACACACACGAACACTTTCTATAGCCCGATCCTCTGTACACCTGTTCTACCAACTTACCAATTCTGGTGCCGGTACACCAATACCTATCTATTGTGTTTGGGAAAATGTAAGGCGAAATTCTGTTAATAAACTTAAGGCGATGCCACATGTATCTATTGCATTGTGTGTTGCTTTTTCATAGCATTCGATTCGCGTGGACATCATAATACCACATTGATCAGTAACATTAGTAACACTTAGTTTCGTTGGGCATTATGTTCTGTCACTGCCTTATTGTTCTGTCACTGCGTTATTGACATACACAGCGTTACTGACATACACAGCGTATAAGACAGTACTTTGTTGAGGTAAATGTACACATAGGGACTAAGAGTACCTAATCTCGATACAATTAATTTATATAATTAATTAATATAATTAAGTCATTACCATTTCCGCTCACAATCGTATATCTGTATCGTCCTGCAACGAGCTCAATAACGGATGAGAGACCGATCCTTGCCTTCATGTCTTTCTTCAGTTCTACACCTGAAAAGTTTGTTCATTTCATATTGATTTACTTCACGCATTAGTCTATTATACATCGATGCAACAAAAATTAATGATGATTCTGATGAGCTTGATCTGATGATATTTCGGAAATCAGTCCCCATTCTCAATTCCGTAGTTTTCTAATTCAATTGTTACATGTAACGAACAATTCAAGGAACCATGTCCACAACTCTTATCACTCCACAAGAATCTCCGGTTGACTTCCTCTTCGCTCTCATCTGCTTGATGTGCTGTTTTATCGGGGCTCCAGCCAATGCGGTCTCTCTCCTGTTCTTCTCCAGAAAGCACAGGGATGTACCCACGTGTATCTATCTGGTCATATCAGCTGTGGATTCGCTGTGCTGCATACTGGTGTTGCCAGTCGGTGAGTTGTAACGGAGATGAGTTGTCAGTGATGACCATGTCATGATGACAATAGGTATTGATGACATATTGATGACAATTACTTATCATGACACCTATGACACCCCCGCAGGTCTGAACCTCATCTACTCTCGGGATGGTCGTTTCTTCTCCAACACCACGACCTGCACTATATGGGGTGCGGTGTGGGAGTTTATCCCCTACTATTCCATCTTCCTGGTATTCTGTCTCAGTTTCCTCCGGACAACTGCACTTCTCCACCCTCTTCTCCGAATTCGGAAACGCTCCGTGATTGGAGTGATGGTGGGGTACGCCACGTTTACCATAGCCAGGACAGTGGTTGCCATGGTAGCTGGATTCGGACACTACCGTTATGATGAAAACTCGGGGTACTGCTGGTTTCATATCAATAACCCCAGTTATACCGTAAGTCTGGTTACCGATATGCCGAACAGCATATAATACAAATTATAACCTTGGTGGTCATATCTAAAATTCACAGTTTACACAACCAAACTTTTTCAGGTTTGTGACATTTTCTTCTCCTGTCTGCAAATCTCGTTTCCGATCATCCCGATCACAGGATCGTGCATCACATCCATCTGCTGTCTCCACAAGTCGATGAAAATGAGCACTAGCTCGACCTCAGCGTGTAGGATCAAACGACAAGCAACCCTCACCATCATTCTTGTTACTTTCGTCTACATCGTCTTCAACCTGCCCGTTTTTGTAAACTACATCCGGTTTGTGGTCTCGGCCTACGTTACCAAAGACATCGCGGATCCCGATAAGAGTGACTTTATCAAGTATCACATTTGGTTGCTATGTTACGTGGTGACCGTGGCGATGAACTCTCTTGTGAATCCAGTTGTCTACTTCTGCAGGATCAAAAGTTTCAGGAGATATTTGCAAATGATCATCACCGCTTCATACAGGGGATTTTTCAACACGTCACGTCTGTACAGCTCAGGTGACGGAAAACTCGAGAAGGCAGATATTATCCAATGTTACGACCATAGAACTGATCACCATGGCAACCAACTCCCAATAGAGGGAAGTCATATACCTCGTAATTCGGTTACATTGGAGAAGGAACGGAAGTCAAGTTCAAGTAAAACGGAGCAGAGTGTAGTTCTGCCCGATGTTTGTCTCAGTGATCAGCAGGATACGACAGTGAGAATCGAGGTTCATCAATACGAGAGTTGAGAACGAGATTTGAACGTCTAACTCTGAGTGTGATCATAGAGGAATTAAGAAGCTAGAGCGAAGTTTCTTACCGTTAACAATAGCCGAGTTTGGTCCGAGTTGCTTGCAGAGGACGATTTCTTTAGCCGGCTGAAACTTCAGAAGGGTGTGAAGTCTTGATATGCTCCTATCAGTTATTCCTGTCTCCTCACACCTGCCTAGTGCTATGACGTCATTGGGTTTTAGTTCGATATCGGGATGCAAGTCATCTGCGCTCCGTGCGAACCATTTCATTCTGATGCAAGGGTGTTCGTATCAAAATATGTGTCTTCTCAAAATTGATTTAGCTATCTAGGTAACATATTGCTTCTCATATTGGTAGTTGCACATGGAGTCAAGCACTTAACGCAAAAATGGTGTTTGCTTTGAACATTATTTCAATATCAAGAACATTCATACATTGGTAAACTGTACACTGTTCAATGACTACATCATTCCTTTAACTGGGTTAACTCCTTTAGATCGATTATCCTAAATCAAATATCAAATATCAAGTTTGAGATGCAGTTGCTTTTGCTTTGCTATGTCTCGCCGCTTTAGCAATGATATCGGTGACATCAGTTGTCATCTGAATATCGAGAAACTCCCCCACCATGTCCCTGCCCCCATCGGGCGATGCCCCACTCATCTCATCCAGCTCATCGAACTTGTCCGGCTCCTCGATCCATCGCTCGCACCGAGACTTGGCACGACTCTTATACGTGATCTGCACCGCTTCATCAGGGTGAATTGAGAAGAATTTCCTCCGTTTCTCGTCTTTGGAGAAGTAAACGTGGTACGGTTGTTCGGGGTGGTTGGACTGTCGGTCTTTGGGGTATTCTGTCGGCTTTTTCGGATCAAACCTGGAGGATAAAAATGGTAACCAACTGATGATATGTCAATTACATAACATGAGGTCAATATGATGTCAATTTCAATTCCACACGAGTTCTGTTTTAGAAATAGCACACATGATTTACCTGTGTCCGTCCAGCCTGATAAAGGGTCCCACTCGATGGGTTCTAGTCTCATCAATACTCTCCCAAGTAGGCAGCTCTGGGTTTATGGGTGGGGAGAGGGGTGGGAACTTGAGACACGCCTTGAGCCACACTGGCTCCTTCATCAGATTCACCGCTACAAGAGCTTCTGCTCGGGAAATAACGCTGCCGAAGTAGATCAGCTTGCTTGCCATGACTATCATAAAGAGGGGAGAGAATGTGAATCTTACTCGAACCAGACAGGCACAATCAATATTGAAGTTTACTAGTCTACAGAAATTTTGTTCAATGTATGAACAAGTACAATGTACATTATACACATCCATACTGACACAATACATCACCATAACACAATAGTCAATAATTACTTCACACTCATTCCACGGAATTTCTAAAAGAATCTAGCCAAGGCTGGCTATGCACAGTATAAGTCCAAGAGCTTGTCATATCTCAGGTTCATACCTAAGTCCGAGATCTCTTTGCAGTCAATCTCGGAGCTCGGTTGTCTCACGCTGCTTGTCTCACGATTCACTGCCCGAGCTATCCTCAAGGTCGTGAGCTCGTTGTCGAGCTATCCTATCCTGAATCACCTGTTGTACGTTCCTATCAAACTGCTGCTGATTCCTGTTCCTGACTACAAGTCGCTTCCCCCCAATATCAAGAACACCGGAGCCATGGTACAGAGCAAAGAGGGGAAGAAAGAAAGCCTCGTCTATCATACACTCTGCTTTCTCTCCAGTGCAGATGATCGGCCATGCGAACCTGAGTAAGCCCCAGAGTCCCAACACGGCACACTTGATCGCAACACTGATGTTCTGGTACCGGTTACCATGGTAACACATCCGCACCATGACAACAGTTAGTAACATGGTAACAGCCGCTGTTGATACCAGGATACGGGCAGCATCGTGATGAAGACCATAGTCTTCACTCGGAGTAACACATGCAAACACCGCGAGTGAGCACAGTTCAATCAGTGCGGAGAGAGTACGAGCTGTTCTGAGGATGTTGATGAGGACTGGGGAGCAGAGGAGGGGAGGAGGATTGAAGATGGAGGATACAGTTGAGGAGGAGGAAGAGGAAAAATGGGAGGATGTGATGTGGTAGGTGATCGTGGAGAGGAGAAGAAAGGGCAGGTATGAGATCAGAATACTCCGTATCACGTACCTGTAGGTATATTGTGAGAGGAGGTGATTCAAACATGTCTGATCAATTCAGCGATTAATTCAATATGTAAGAGGTGTCAATTGAGACAATAGACGATTACCTCTGTAAAGTATCCGCATAGACTAAGTCCTGTAGATTCCCTCCCACAGTTTCCATGGTAACGGGAACACAGTACCCGATAATGAAGAAGATGCTACCACTGGATACTGCAAGGAGTTTCCCGACGGATACTGAGGTGAATAACTCTCCACGATGTTCCATGATAGATGACAGAAGTTACTCACATATCTTATACCTATGGGAGTGTTCCTTCTAAGTCTGCTGTTAAACTTAGAGTAATGTTTTTGACGGGGAGTTAAGTTTTGGAAGACCCAGGATAGCGGAAAGCCATACTATCGCATAAATTTGCAGCTCTGTAAAAGAATCAAACAGATTTGATATTTTCACAGGATCGTATCAAATTGCTAAAAGAATGGTACAGAATGAAAACCCCAGGCCCGAACCAACTCATTGTTACAGATATCCAATCCTAATCTGGATCCCTCAATCATCATCAGATGATTCTCCCGATGATTCCGAAATGTAGATAACGGGTCTATTCAACTGATTCACATTTTCCTCCAAACTGTCCCCTGAACTAGATTCACTATCACTTTTAAGTGTCCGTGGCGTTCGGTATTTGGTGAAATTTTCCGATTCGTTGTCTTTCTGAGGCTCTTCTTCCGCGTCTTCGAATGCTTCAGGCCAGACATTCTCCGACTTGAGATCCTCAATTTGTGGCGGATATAGAATTGAAACTACTTCGCACGTCACCTTCTTTCCTTCTTCAATCTTTTCGACAATCAGGAAGTCTCCTGAAAGAACATGGGTGAGGTGAGCTTTTAAAGATAACGGTTGCAAGAAAAACGGATGTGCAGCTCACAATCATCAAGATTTCCTCATGCACCTTTCTTGATCCAGACACTCTTCCTAAATTTGGGCGGCATGCTGCAGAGAGTGGTGTGACGATGTTCATCCTCAACTAGATGGAGATTGTTACCCTTGCTCTCCAAGACCTGGGTGGAGAGGAAACAAGTTTGAGCTCTCCTTCAGAGAAAAAGAGGGAGGGCCAGTAATTAGATTCTATTCACCAAGGCAGTTTCAGGCAATAGCAAGTACTTACCTTGACAATAAACTGGTTTTTACATATCTTCACATCTCCGTGCACGACCTCCTGAGTCACTATCTTCCTTTTTGTGGCTTCAGACATGCAACTACTCCTAGCAAGGAGATGGAGTGAGAAGCAAGGTGAGAAAAATTCAAATGTTTTGAAGTTCATCCTCCCAAAACAAATTTGGCTTTAGTAATGAAATTCAATAAATCAACACGATGATATTGGGTCTGATATTGATAATCAACTTAATAGCAAAACTTTATTTACATTTCCCATTGGTGAATAATCTTACTCGCATCCTTGCAGTGATAGTCATCATCAATCATCATAACTTAACGGAACAAATTATGGTTAGTCGCCTATTTATCATAAAAATTCATAGCTAAGTCAGAATTCATAATCATATCTGATCTTAATCATTGACAGTTTTATACTCCTTCCTAATAAATGTCTCATCAAAACTCAGGGCTGGGTGACCGGTAGGGGAATAACAGGTACTTGTTGACGTCCTGTAGCGTGAGGTGAGTGATACTGTCCAGTACCCACTGTTCTGACAGTGAGGCAGCGTCCTTATCGTAGACAGTGCTTCCAATACAGTACCGGGACCTACCCCTAGACTTGGTTACCTGCGCGACAGGTTCTTATCAGGGAATGAATTAGGTGGAGGGAAGTCATTGTCATGTTTGAGGAACGATTGGATCAATGATAGGTTACAGTGGATACCAATCAATTTGAAAAGCAGATATAGATACCAAATAACGCTAGATTGAAAATATTGGTGGAAATTCACAAACTTACTTTGCCACCGCAAATCTCAATGAGCATGACTATGTCGAGATGTGGAGGTTTTGTCTCCTTCTCAACAAACATCAGCCCAGCATCTTTGAACAGAGACGATGCAACTTTCTTCCTAGATTTTCCGTCCATCTGAATACAAAGTGTGAAAGTCATATGAGTTATTATGGAATTCAGTGCTTCATTCAACGATCAAATTTTCAAAATATTTGTACCTTGACTATTGGAAATTCAGATATCAGCTCGTAATCAGATTCTTCAACCCATTTATTACTTGATATCGACCTCGTCACCTGTGGAATAAGCATAATTAGTTAAAAATAAGCTTGAATATACTGCGATTCAATTGAAAAGAGTGGAGCATTAGCAGAAAAAATTACCCATTCCAAGGACAAGATGTATGAGCCATATATTATCCCTTTCATCAAATTTATGGTCCTTTTTGGATTTCCCAGCACAACATGAGTTGTATCCTCATCCACTGACTCGGCAATGACGTCAGAGAAATGCCGAACTGTCGTCCTGACCATGGCTTGATCGTCACGGTGACAGCAAGTCGTGCAGATCACCTTCTTTTTCTTTGTCTCCGGTGGCACTTGACCTTTCCTCTCAGGTTTTTCTTTGCTCGTATCAAGTGATTTCCTGGTTTTCTTCCGTTTGGAAGGCTTCCTGCTGACAGGTGATAAAATAACATCTGTATCTGACTCTTCTGTGTCGATGACTGTGGTGACTGGAGATTTTGCTGACCTCTTCTTAGTTGCTCTCAGAACTAAAGGTGTTTCTGTTGTGCTGTATTCACTTGTTGAATTATCTTGGATATCTTGGCAGGAATCCAGTGGCGGAATCTTTGAGGGAGACACGTCATTTTCTTTCATCGCGGCACTTTTATCACATTTTTTCCGATGTCTCTCCCCAGGTTTCAATTTAAGGTCTTTGGGTTTTAGAGTATCGTGCACACTCAATCTGGATGATCTCCTGACTTTTGGGGTACTTGCAGGTGCACTCTCAGCACTAATTCCTGGTTTTATATCTTCTATAGTGTGATTGACTTGAGGAGCAACGTTTTCTTTAGAACTGCTTCTTCTAACATGGTCTTCATAAATGAAATCGGGGTCTTTAATTTTCCTTGAATTGTGCTTCAAGCGGTTGCTTACTCGCCTCGAAGAGGTGTATGTGAATACTTCACTCAGTTTGGAAGTTGACGATATCTTTGATTCTTGTAACTTTACAGAGTCTCGTTCTTCAGATTCATTTTGCTGGATCTCGCACTGCTCAGTTGTCTGATTTTCTGCATCTTTTTCTTCTTTCACATTAAGTTTCTTACTTGATTGGTTCCTTTTCTTATCTGCTGGAGGTTCTGCTTTGGTTCCATTCCTAGTTTCTTCTACTGAAGCTTTTTTCACAGCTGACGTCTTCACCTTCTTTTTACTCTTCTTAGTTCTTTCTTTTTGTTCTGTATCATCAAATTCAAAGGTTTTATCCATGACATCTTTCAGGGAATCGGAAAGGTTACATCTTATCTTAGACTGTTTAACTTCACTTTTAGAAGACTCGTCATCGCTATATAGATCATTATAATCAACAGAAGCTTCTTCCATGTTCTGATTTGCAACAATTCTTGAGACCGATGGACCAATTTCACTGAAATGCTGTGAAGCATCATAGGTGGACATTTGGCTTTCATCATTGTGTGTAGCAACCTTTCCTCCTTTGAGTACAAATGCTTCAGTAATCTTCAAGTTTCTGGACGTCTCAAACTCTTCTGGTGATTGGTCAAACACAGATGATCTATTCAGCTTTCGTTTACCTGAAAGTGATATTCACTGCCTCACGAATTTGCAAAATCATCATTCATCAAGCAGCATATGCGTTTGATCTTGATAACATTATTTGTCACTAATATGCCATATCACTGATGAACTAACCAGTGCTTGCCTGGATGTCATTGCAAATCTCGTCATGAGCAGCTGAAATGATTATTTGAAACACATAACACAATTGCTATAATCCTGATGGAAGTGTGATATACTTATGAACTAATTGAATAATGAATATCTACCTAGCTCTGCCTCGCTGCAAACATCAGAATGATCAGGGGGCCACTGCAGCTGAAGAAATGAATCATTAGATCCCTCTTTGTTTACACCTAATGGGAATGATGGAAGCTATGAAGGGCAGTTCACCTTCAGTTTCTGAGCTTTCTTCAAGTCTAGGGGAGCATCAGCAGCATTTGATTTTGTTGCAACAGCGAAAAGGTTCTCAAGTTTTTTGGGTTTCCTTACTCGCTGTTTTGGTCTATCAATGTCACTGGAAGGTTGGAGCGACCGGTACCTCTTCTGAAACGATTTTAAGAGATAAAATGTGGCTACTTATTGTTAAGGCAAAAAAGTAGTGACAGCTATACTATCTTCCCATTCTCACCTTTGCTTTCTTCAAGTGTATTGGAGTGGCCACTTTATCATCAGTCACAGGGTAAAGAGTCTCATCACATCTCGTATCAGTTTCCCTGCATCTGAGGAGAAAATTTTCTGACAATTACAAGCTGCATACTTGACAAATTATTGATTGTTTAGATCTACATCATTGATTGAAGAGATTAATGGCACCTTTCAACCCACAAGAGATTCACTAGTGTTAATCCAAGCTTATTGGCATGTAGTCTTGTATTGATCTTTCCATCCTTGAATACCTGAGAGAAATGTGATCATGATAACTTGACCATAACATATACCTAGGAAAAATATAAGCTCATTATAGACTTACCACATGGGTACAACTATCAGATAGAGTAGAGTGGATCTCTGCACCTAAAAGTTGAAGCTGCTCCTTAACACAACCACTATAGTTAGCCTTGCCATCACTTGACCTGACATCAACATACGCACTGACTCCACTTAATGGACCAGACATGGTTAATGACACGGCATATCATTGAAACATTTCCTTGATTCAGGTGATCATAATGTTATTCATCATCTCTTTAAAGCAATCTTCATCTGGCAAAAGGAACACATTAAAGAAATCTTGAACAGGATTGACAAAGAATTAAGACTCTTGCCTGAGCAAACATTAATATTGTATAGAGCTTCAGCAATAATAAAATGAATATCTTCAAATTGGATCATGGAGTGCCTTCTGAATAGCAATCATCTTATCAAAGTTTAATGGAGGTGGCCTCACATCCCAGCCCCACACTTTCATAGAGTCAAATAGTCTTACAGCAGATAGATCTTGATTTTCCTTGTCAGTGGTTGTATCAGATTTCTTAAGCATAACACCCTTATAACCTGCAAGGGTTCAGATGCTCCTGCTACATGAAATATCATTTTGATAGAAGGATAAGATAGAACTTGAATTTGTTAGTTTACCATCAGGAACATTTGATTCAATTCCTAGAAGTTCATGGCCTCTGAAGCTAGATGAAAGATCTTTAGTTTGACAGAATAACTCTGATATTCTAGCAGAGCCTGAGTATTCTATGCTGCACGGTAGCTTATGGATTTCAACCTGAAAATAATAAACTCAATGAAATGTATCGGGTTATTTTCAAATAAATCATTAGGATTAAGTCAATCAGTATGTTTACCTTCTCAGAAAGTGAGTCATTGGCCCATTTGACTGATATGCAATTCATTATTCAAGTCTTGGAAGAGAGACTTCTAAGTGAATATAATTCAATTCAATATTATCAAAGCTGATACAGCTTTTAGAAAAATCGTTCAACAGCAAAGATTGTGGGTAAAAATTTTCAGATTATAAAATCTGACAAAGTGAAAATATTGGTCGAAATTGTTCAATGGCAGCACAATACCTGTGATGCAGGAAGGTGATATATCAACTCATGTGGGTTGAATTATAAAATGGTTTAGCTATAGGCATTGTAGGATTTTACCCTACCGTCGGTGCGCGCGATTTTCAATCCGCCTGGCGCCCCGCCAGGGATAAAATCCCGCCAGCAAGGGTAGGGTGAAATCCTACAACTATAGGCATGTTTCCTTGGGAGGCCGGAACCGCCTTCGTTGAGACGCAAGGCGCGCACGTAATTTTGACGTGATAGCCAATAAACATTGACCAAATATGTCGACCACTGTCCCTATTTTCTGCCGCGCGTCTAGGCCTAGCCTTCGATAAAGGGGCGCGCGAGGAAGAAACAGTGGAGAGACAACATCTGGCGATTTATTTTTGCGCGCGCGGCCGCGGCCCAGAAAAATAAAGGTGCGCGTGCAATTATAAAATTTGTCGATCGATGATAGACCCTGTCGAGAATTTCGTTTCGCGCGCGCGCGGCGCAAACTTATTCTCAGCGGCTTGCATCAGCGGTCTAGCATCGCCAGACAATTATAAAATGCAATATGCATTGAACAGCCCAGCTGCACTGAAGAGCAAATTCTTGGCAACCGGCCGCAACAAAACAACTACAAATCATACTCATAGTTATTTGTTATTGTGTATTGCATTGCATTGCATTCGCCGCAAGTACCGCTTAACTCATGCATTTCAATAATTCGCGCCGCGCACGATCAACAGAGTGGCGCACTGCGTGTCCGGATGGCGGCGTCCGGGCTGTTTCTTGCGCGCGCGCGCCGCGTACGCACGAAATTGACTTTCACTTTCACTTTTTTAGGAATAGGATGAAGGAGTTTTAATGCAGTTTAGCACGTCTCGGTCTCGGTCTATCACAACAGCTAAAAAAGTAAATTTGTGTTTTACAGTTGAAATTAAATCATTACATTTACACTAAACAGTATCTATTTACAATATCTATTTACAATTCAATATACAGTCATAATTACAGTAACAGTTATTGAATACTTTCTAATTACTAAAAATTACTAAAAGCAAAACGAAAGTGGCTCCTTATATCTCCAACTTCATTCTTCATTGCTTCGTCAGAAAGTCATAATCATATTATTATTAAAATTCTAGTGAATTTCTGGTACCGGTTAGGATGACCTCTCACTCTCAGTCAAAATCAGGCGCATTCAAAACTTAATGCCGACAGCACTGGTGCTCATGTCACTTTCGGTTACGACTAAGACCTAGGCCACGTGCAGGGAGTGTGTTTTACCCTTGTCTGTGAACGCATCTCTCATACCTGTTCTGGATAGAGTGTCTCCATGGTCTCCTCATCTGACGGCAGAGGCAGGTAAAAAGAAGTCTTACGGGATCCAGATTTCCGGAGCGAGTATCTCTCGGGACACGATGTGGAGTAACGTGACCGAGGTGGTGTCTCGTCACGAGTCGGTTCCTGCGGAAAGAACGACTTCATGGTTGTCATGGCAACTAAGATGGTCATAGCAACGTGATAAGAGGAAGTTATTCTCACCAGTGCACTCTGTAGTGCCCGCAAATTCCTCTGCATGAGGCGTACATCGTCCACGACAAGGGTCAACTCACAGTCTTTGAGTGGCTCCGTCAAGTCTGACAGTTTACTCAACTGGAGGGAGTGGGAGAGGTGTCACACTTATTGCAGTCCAGTAAAACTTCATTTTGAGGGGAAATACAGCTCAGTATCAGAGTTATGTCAAGACAGGGAGGAGGATCGATGGGATAGTGCATTTCATCCCTCCGACCACACCTCCATCTCCTATCTATTCTGTAGTGAGTCCTGTAGTGAGTCGTAACCCCGCTCCAATTAGAGTCCGGACCGGCCCTACCCCAAACGGATAATGTTTGAAACTTCGATCGTACCCCAAGGACCATTAGAAACTCGGAAAATCAAAATTTCACATCAGTCCGACAATTGGTTCCTGAGTTAATGACCGCCATGACCCCTTATCCACCCAAAACATGCAAGTTCCAGAGGGCATTTGAGGATAGTTCCCAAAACGGATAATGCTATAGTCTTGAAACTTCTATCATAGGTCAAGGACCATTAGAAACTCGGACAACCAAAATTTCACATCAATCCGACAATCGTTTCCCGAGTTAATGGCAGCCATAACCCCTTATCCGCCCAAAACATGTCAGTTTGAGTGAGCATTTGAGGATAGCTCCCAAACAAATTATGCTATAGTCTTGAAACCTCTATCATAGCTCAAGTACCATTTGAAACTCGGACAACCAAAATTTCACGTCAATCTGAAAATCGGTTCCCGAGTTAATGGCCGCCATGACCCGGACCTCAACTTGCAGCGACCTTACCTGGTCCTGAAGGGTCCTGATCTTCTCATTGATCCTCTTGATACTGTCATCGGTTGAAGTTTCCATCACAGTCATCCGCTCCTCAACCTCGTACACATTACTGTTACACGAGGCCACCTTCGCTTTGAGAGCGTTCATTTCCGCTTCGTACGACTTTTTGTCCTGTTTTGCAGCCATCTCCGAGTTCAGGACTTCCACTTCACACATCCTGAGAAGATGCATGCGAATCGGAGATGCATTGGTGAGAAGAATAGAGAATATCATGTTTCATCAAAGAAAGAGTTCGATGAGTCGCACAAGTCTGTGAGACTTGCATCTGAATTAGGCAGTGAAATAATGATTGTAGTATTGTAATCGGTTGCGACCATGATAATCAATTCTTTATCGTAGTACGAGAAAATCATTCATCAAGATGAAATCAATGTGAATATCACCTCAACACATGTGCTCACCGTGTGACACATCAATAGATCATATCATGAAATATGAACCTGTCATTATGCTCAAGTTTGACTTTACTCTCCACATGTTCGAGCTGAATCTCCAGCTCCTGCATGTGACTGTCAACTTTCTTCATCCGATCGTCAATCAGAGTCTCCGTTATCACATCAATCTGAAGAATTAAATGTCCAGTTAACAATGCGCACAATCTTGAACAAAATCTCTCCTTCAATATTAGAACATAATCTAAAGAGTATGGGTCGCCTGTCGATATGCCAGGTGCATGGGGTGGGGCGCGCTAGGGAAAGACTCAGAGGGAGGGGTTCACTTAACCGTTAAGATAAAGAAGGAACTATTTTAAAGAGTGGTATTAGCGATGAAGGATATGAAGATTTTAGGAGCAGGTCCCACTTCTGAAATGGACACAGGAAGAGGTATGACCGTCCCAGGAACATTTCTTCCAATCGGAGAAAGAGAGAGAGAGAGACGGAGGATTCGAAATCTGGATTTGAGTATCCGTACACACGCAGACTGACAAACACACACGGCTGATACACATGGTGAAGAGAGAATATTTCATTTTATTAACATTCTCACCACCTCCCTTTTTCATTGTTTTTGCCAGACGTTAAATCATCCATACACGCTAATAAACACCTTAACCACTTGACCCCGAGTATCAGTAAAGCCGCGCGCGCAGTGCACGTGTTGAGCAGCCCGCGCAGTGCACGTGTTGAGCAGCGCGCACAATGATCTATACCGATGATTCGGACTCGGACACGGAGGAAGATGCTTCCTCGGTGAGCTCCCACAACATTCTCTGTCATACCAAGGATAGTACATCCAGCTCCTGTCGTACACGGTAAGAATGAGCTCTGCTTCCCGACATTGATATCACTGCCAATCCCACCAATTTCACTCTGATTCCACATACTATTATCTCACTTCCAACTACATTACATCAACAAATACTTTCATTTCCAACTTCCGTTTTCGTACTAATCAACTACTCCCACTATCACAAAACACGCATTTCTCAGGAGGGATTTTCGTCGTGGGTTCGTGATAACCTCGTCGCAAACGGAACAACTCACGGAGAGCATTCACAAAGAGTACGCGTACAGTTTCATGGCACGGTGTGTGGTGTGTCCGACAGTGCAGAGCTTCTTCGACAAGAACCTCATTAAACCCCGGTTAGTGGGTGTTTGTGTGTGTGTGTTTGTGTGCGTGTGTGTGTGTGTGGTTGTGTGTGTGTGTGTCTGTGTGTCTGTGTGTTACCAAGGAATTTGCTAGATTTCAATAGTTCATGAGTCCACTTCCCGCACGCTTGCGGAGGACAGATTTAATCTGGCTACGGCTGCACACACTGTGTGCTGCTGAGACGGGTGTAAATGGGCACAGTTCAATCAGCTCAACTATAAATCTCCCCCTATGACAGAGATAACCAGATTACGTGCACGGACCTCAAGAGAATCGCGGAGAACTGCAAAAACTACCTCACCCCAAAGTTCCCGTTGTGTTCGTCTGACCGGGGCGATGCAGCCAACATCAGGTCCCTATTCTCCAGCAATTATAGTGGACTCATGCAAAANGTGTGGGTGTGGGTGTGTTATCAATTTGCTAGATTTCATCAGTCCACTTCCCGCACGCGTGTGGAGGACAGTTTAGATCTGGCTACGGCTGCACACACTGAGTGCTGCTGAGACGGGTGTAAATGAGCACAGTTCAATCAGCTCAACTAAATCTCCCCCTATGACAACAGAGATAACCAGATAACGTGCGCTGACCTCAAGAGAATCGCCGAGAACTGTAAAAACTACCTCTCCCCAAAGTTCCCGTTGTGTTCATCTGACCGGGGCGATGCAGCCAACATCAGGTCCCTATTCTCCAGCAATTATAGTGGACTCATGCAAAACTTTGCCGACGAGGAGGCATTGCTCAAGTTCCTGTATCGGTCAAATACCGGGCAACTCTACACGACACATAGGTTCATCCTGAGGAATGGGGAAATGGAGCCGTGCGATATGACTCTCCTGTGGCTATACTGTCAGGTAAAACTACTAGTTTAGTATAGTCGCTATATACTGTCAGCTGAGGGTCAGGTGAAACTGATCTGCAAACGAGATTCCGATCAAGTGAAAAGATCATGTTGTGACTCATTGAAAAACGAGACAAAATATGTGGGTTTTGGGAGATTAATCTCTCAGAAGAACTGCTACTTTCAATCCAATCAATTCTCAGATCATCCCTACATGTGGGACTGAGTGTAAGGGAGATTGTACAGACAATATCAACCTCAGCTCGCTTGGTACTGCTTACAGACTCCTACCAAACAAGTAATATGTGAGGAGAAGAGAGAGGGAAGACCAATATTTCACCAAACTGTTGATAAAAAATCTTCTGATTCCACATCGTACTGATCAAACTCACGGTAGTCATTAGCTGTGTTCTCTAAGTAAGGAACCACAGTGTAACCTCGCTGCTCACAGGATAGGAGGTCGTAAGAACGGATTCAAGATGAGTGTTCTGGAAACTATCACTAAGAACTACGTGAACAAGCTGTGCTGGCAGCATATCCCACCCCCTGACTCCCACCACGGCGGAGTCCATAGGGGACCGATCATGAAATCTGTCATGGATACAGTGAGGGAGATCGCGTTTGAGGGGATTACTTTCAAAACACAGCTCGAGCAGGAGGTGCGCGAGACAATGTTGTAAATGTTGCCCTGACAACGCGCAAGTGTTGCTATTTGTTGTCATGACAACACCACTTCCCCCCAGCAACTAACGCTGAGTTACTACTGGGATCTGCTGAAGCAGCTACTCCACGTGTCAGAACGAGAACACAAGCAGATCTACAACAAGAACAGACTCCACAGCATCGACTCCCAGATCGTCAGGATCAGAGATGAAATCGACGAGAGGTGAGTACTGAGTAGCGAGTGAGCGATGGAGTTGTAACAGTGAAACTGCAGTCACCTGATTTCCACGTGACAAACGCGAAAAACCAACACGTGCTACATGTGTAGGGAAAGAGCGGTTGCTAGCAACAACCTAAGGAGACCATCTGAGCAGTACGCAACTTCGGATGAAGAAAAGAAGGCGATGCATGAGCACATTAAGAACCTCAAGACACTCAAAGAATGCGTTGCTAACGGTAAGTTGCACCACCACGACAATTGTCGCTATGATAGATGTTGCTAACGAACACAGTGTGTTGCTTAGCAGCAAGCACACACACACACACAATTCCCCCAGGTTGTCGCAACTACGCATCTCCGCAAATGACGAGGAAATATCAACGTCCACAGAAGGTGATTTCTTCATCGAGCGAGCCATGTCTGAATGAATTCCAAGTCAAGCTTACTGTGAGTATCCGCATAGACTACGCAACTGAATTTGGCTACATATGCTAGTCCTGATTCAGGAAATGAGGCATCTTATAACTCATCGGGGAAGCAATTTAGAGCTAAATTTCCGATTGCACTCGATTCAGCGCCCAAAAATATCTTGGAAACGATGTCTTCACTTCGAAAATCAGAGTAGAAAGCGAGTGGAATCACTCCGATAGCTTCCATCTCGAGAAGTATCACTATCAAGTATCATCTCCTCTCATTCCCAGTTACCACACCGTCCAGGAGGGTCAAAAAATTTTATACCAAGAAGTAACATAAGGAAGTAAGGAGAGACGTCTCCGGCCTCATTTTGACCGTAGATCACGAATCTGAAGGAGTTTTCGAGCTATCTCATCGGGAAGATGATGAAAAACTGAATAAAGCACCATCATGGTGCAGCGTTAATTGGGGATACCTAATAATAACACGTGACTGTAACACGTTACCACAGCAACACGTCATAATCGCAGTATCACCCAGGTGACAATGGTTGAGACCTCTGCACAGTTCCCACCAGGAATGTATTTCTGTTCGGTGAAGTGTGGTGGGAGTGGACAGAAGAAAAGGTGAGCGACCCGTCACCCGATATATGTGTCCTTAAATGATCGGTTATTCTGTACTATAATTCTGTAAGAAAACAGATAAAGTACCTGTCGGGATCCGTGCCGGCTAGTTGATGCTCCTTCGTAAACTTCTCCTTCATAAACTGCCCTCTATTTCGTATTCCAGGACAGAGTACAGAGAACCAGATGAGGACGGTAAAGTCATCAAATTTGACACAAGGTGAGTGTGCACGTCTTGTGACAATATTCAGAGAATAATAAGCCCTTAATTAATGTGGTGTCAAGGATTGGTGTCAATACTCATGACCTCCTCCCCACAGGTTTGAATACACAACAGGATTCGTGAAACCCGTCATCAAGATTAAGCTACAGGAGTTCCGAGAAGGTCTTATCAGCAGCAAGAGTAAGTTCAAGCAAGGATGAAGAGCTTCAAGGAATGAATTCCCAACCTCATATTAATGATTTTTTGACTTCCAAGAATCCAAACAACTCGCCGCGATTCCGGACCAAACCAAGATAAATCTCTCACAGCTCTAGCACTATAAAATGATCACGTCTACAGAGACGGAGTTAGCATCGAAGAGTCTAAAACTAGGAATCAGATATCACGGCTGCTTCTCCGACAAGCTGGATGTCATGGAACCTGCAAGTCATGACATCAAGATAAAGTACAGCTATGAGGTATAATGCGAGGGGTATCTTTGTCATATATATCATGCGTTCTTGAGAAAATTCAATTCCATTCTTTCCCAGCTTAATGATTTGAAAAACATACTCTTTTCTCTCCCCTACTGATTCCAGTATTCCCCTCTTTTCTCTCCCCAGCCCATTCTTGTATTTCCCCTCTTCTCTTCCTCAAACCATGCTCATTCAAGGTGCTGTTTCACGAGGCTATCAGCATGATTGGCTGGTTGACGGTCAGTGCTAAGGATGGGCACTGGAAGGAGCGACGGAGAAGTTTCTTCATTCTCTACAGACTGACAGTCGGGTGAGCTATCATATTGAGAGAGAGAGAGAGAGAGAGAGAGATCAATTTGATTTGCAAGTTTTCATCAAAGTTATGGAATCTACTGCTCTCACTGCGTGCTCCAAAAGATAACCGAATTCATGAGGGAGAACGGACAATGTCTGTTCAACTTTTTCTCTTGATTCCAACCAATTTCCCAGAGGTCACGAGTCACGTGGTTTACAAGAGATAGGAGACAGGGGTCACGTGGTACATAGCATATCACAACTCGAGGAGTATGACATCATATCCCGGATTGAGAATGGGCCGGCTGTCGATGAGAAGGGGGGTTTCACCCTACTAAAGGAAGGTAGCACCTACCCCCTGCGATATTACCAACTTTGGTAATCGAAAACTACAATTATGAAATATTTCTGAAGACGATGCTAACTGCAAAGTAGCACTCGTCATGTAACCGTGGTAACGTGCTGTTAGGAGAGGAGATCTATTTCAACGCAAGTACTGAGGAGGAGAAGGACCTGTGGGTTCACAAGATCTTCCTCCTCACTAAACAGAGGATAGAACCTGAGCGGAGGAAACGGATAAGTGAACACATACCAGCTCCACCTCCTGATTCAGGTAGTTGTGAGGGTCAGCTGGTCAACAACACATTATTCTACTTTGTATTCAGACACTCAGAATAAGTTTTGAATCTTTTTCGATGGTCTCAGGATTCAGCAAGTCATCCGTTAAGGCGCAGCATTCTTTACAGAGCACATCATTGCTCATGCTTATCAGGCGATGAGAAGGACGATATATTCGGCCCATTCCCGGGGGTGTGGCGAACCGGCGAGATTGAGGCGTGTGAGGGCCGCCATAACAAGTACTTCCGTCAACTGAGCAGAGCTCTGGTCGATTATAATCTGGTTGGTTTGTATGTTGCCATATACAGTAACCATGACAACGATATACAGTAACCATGACAACAGCTGTAATCATATAGGTAATGTCCTCGACACTTACCCAGGTACAGTCCAATCCAGTCGAGTATGGAGAGTTAGAGCCGACACACCGGGCCATGCTCCTCGAGTACAAATGCCGATATGGTGAATACCACGTCATGTCGACCTCACAATATTTCCAATATGTATTGTGATTGAGTTGTTGTGACATTTCTCATCGCCAGATGTGAGCAATGGGACATTCTGGGTGTCGATATTAGAATCTCTGACAGCAAAAATGGAGGAAAACTATTTCGTGGACAGCAGTCTCATCCACAAAACATTGGAACAGTAAGCGCGAATGTAACGCGACAGTTAGGCTATTGTCACAGTTGACAGACAACCTAGCGTAAAATAACTCTCCGAGAAGTCATTGCAAGTATTACATGACAGCAAACACAATGACACTCATATCTACAGCTGACTTCCCGTCTGTCACAGGCTGTCAATATCGATCCTAACTGTCCATCAGAAGGAAGTGTTGGCAGACTGCCAGGACAGGATGTTCAACTATCTGAGGATGAGTCTGAGGTTCATCTTCCTAATGCACCCCTATAACGTGGAGAAGAATCAGCTGTGGGGGATAAGTCTTCTCTTACAGCGACTTGCCAAGGTACTCTGGATGAAACAGGTGTCTCTTGCCAAGATACTGGAGAAATTATTTCATAGCATTTTCACGAAAATACCGTCGACTTCCACGTATCTATGAACGCTGAATCGATTCCAAATTAAATCTTGTGACTATCTCGCTTCGTTGAGGCATCACTTTGCGTATTCAGTTATCTTTCATGAAACCCAGGATTTGAAAAGGGAGGACGAGATGAAAGATCTAGGAAACGAGATGATGGAGAGTTTGGAGCTGAGTATGCTCCATGAGTACGAGAACTTCATCGCACCTAAAATACTCTTTGACATGGTACTTCTAATAACATAGCAGAACAGTTTCAGTGCCGCAGTATCAGTAACATAGAAATTCACTGAAGATTCCATTCCAAAATTACGTGACTTAAACTTGAAATCTCTAAAACATAACCCCGGATAACGCTCGCCCTCCCTCATTCTTTGTGTAGGACCTTGAACTGTACAAGTACCGAGACCTGCCAGATGAGAAGATCTGGGGTGTCCTGAACACACTGAAAAACATCACATTCAAATGTATCATGTTCGTGGAGAACTTCATAACCTTCTACGCGGAGGATCTCAAGACATGGTAACTCCAAAACCACCTCTTGATACCACCTTGAGTCTGGACAACATCGCAACCACCTTTCATCACATATTCCCCCTGGCATCCCTTACCCCTGACATCCCTTACCCTTGGCATCCGTTACCCTTGACATAACTTATCCTTGACACCACTCTGAATTGGTAACAGTCTGCTTGACACCACTTCCTCATCCTTGAAACCACTCTGAATTGGTAGCAGTCTGCTTGACTCCACTCTCCCCCTCACACCAATCTCCAGGTATTCTCAATATATCGACGAATCTCTCATCAAATCTCTCTGCGAATCGATCCTGTCCCTATTCGAGGAAGACCTCCGTGCACTCCTCCAGCACCTGCCGACCTGTGAGGACGTGTTTGATCTATACCACAGCTTGAACAAGTTCTGTGATGCAATGCCCAGTGTGGCATTCGGTACCTTCCATCAGACGGGACTACATAGCGCTTTCCTGGTGAGTTTAGATTCTCTTTGTGATTCTCCCGCTAACAAAGGGAGATCATAACACAGCTGTATCTCTTGGTATTTCTTCCTCTAATCATGGGCATGATCGCAGTTCCATGTTCTGTTTGAAGTGGAAAAGGAAAGCAATGACATCATGGCAAACACGGACATTAGTTTCGACGCAGAGGAATGGTACCTCCCGCCATCGTGAGTGTCCAGCTGTTGCTAAGCAACGCGCGCGTCGTTACCACGTCATTACAACCTGGTCCCATATTGATGTTTCCATAATCCATGTTGACTGATGAGTTAACCATGTAACATATTGTACAGGAGTAACAAAACGTGTTGTAACAGTGTGAGAAACCTCAATCAACAACTCCACGACTTCAGAACTTGGATAGATAAGTTGGAATGGCCAAATCCAGAGTACAGGTGCGAAGCCCGACTCAGATACCCTTATAGTGAAAACGACCCCCGTTATATGACATTTAATACGAGGCCAGGCAAGACCCGAGGGGTTATGGCGGCCACTAACTCGGGAACCGATCATCAGATTGGTGTAAAATTTTGGTTGTCCGAGTTTCNCAGGACAGGATGTTCAACTATCTGAGGATGAGTCTGAGGTTCATCTTCCTAATGCACCCCTATAACGTGGAGAAGAATCAGCTGTGGGGGATAAGTCTTCTCTTACAGCGACTTGCCAAGGTACTCTGGATGAAACAGGTGTCTCTTGCCAAGATACTGGAGAAATTATTTCATAGCATTTTCACGAAAATACCGTCGACTTCCACGTATCTATGAACGCTGAATCGATCCCAAATTAAATCTTGTGACTATCTCGCTTCGTTGAGGCATCACTTTGCGTATTCAGTTATCTATCATGAAACCCAGGATTTGAAAAGGGAGGACGAGATGAAAGATCTCGGAAATGAGATGATGGAGAGTTTGGAGCTGAGTATGCTCCATGAGTACGAGAACTTCATCGCACCTAAAATACTCTTTGACATGGTACTTCTAATAACATAGCAGAACAGTTTCAGTGCCGCAGTATCAGTAACATAGAAATTCACTGAAGATTCCATTCCAAAATTACGTGACTTAAACTTGAAATCTCTAAAACATAACCCCGGATAACGCTCGCCCTCCCTCATTCTTTGTGTAGGACCTTGAACTGTACAAGTACCGAGACCTGCCAGATGAGAAGATCTGGGGTGTCCTGAACACACTGAAAAACATCACATTCAAATGTATCATGTTCGTGGAGAACTTCATAACCTTCTACGCGGAGGATCTCAAGACATGGTAACTCCAAAACCACCTCTTGATACCACCTTGAGTCTGGACAACATCGCAACCACCTTTCATCACATATTCCCCCTGGCATCCCTTACCCCTGACATCCCTTACCCTTGGCATCCGTTACCCTTGACATAACTTATCCTTGACACCACTCTGAATTGGTAACAGTCTGCTTGACACCACTTCCTCATCCTTGAAACCACTCTGAATTGGTAGCAGTCTGCTTGACTCCACTCTCCCCCTCACACCAATCTCCAGGTATTCTCAATATATCGACGAATCTCTCATCAAATCTCTCTGCGAATCGATCCTGTCCCTATTCGAGGAAGACCTCCGTGCACTCCTCCAGCACCTGCCGACCTGTGAGGACGTGTTTGATCTATACCACAGCTTGAACAAGTTCTGTGATGCAATGCCCAGTGTGGCATTCGGTACCTTCCATCAGACGGGACTACATAGCGCTTTCCTGGTGAGTTTAGATTCTCTTTGTGATTCTTCCATTCCAAAGGGAGATAGCACAGCTGCATCTCTTGGCATTTCTTCCTCTAATCATGATGGGCATGATCGCAGTTCCATGTTCTGTTTGAAGTGGAAAAGGAAAGCAATGACATCATGGCAAACACGGACATTAGTTTCGACGCAGAGGAATGGTACCTCCCGCCATCGTGAGTGTCCAGCTGTTGCTAAGCAACGCGCGCGTCGTTACCACGTCATTACAACCTGGTCCCATATTGATGTTTCCATAATCCATGTTGACTGATGAGTTAACCATGTAACATATTGTACAGGAGTAACAAAACGTGTTGTAACAGTGTGAGAAACCTCAATCAACAACTCCACGACTTCAGAACTTGGATAGATAAGTTGGAATGGCCAAATCCAGAGTACAGGTGCGAAGCCCGACTCAGATACCCTTATAGTGAAAACGACCCCCGTTATATGACATTTAATACGAGGCCAGGCAAGACCCGAGGGGTTATGGCGGCCACTAACTCGGGAACCGATCATCAGATTGGTGTAAAATTTTGGTTGTCCGAGTTTCTCATGGTCCTTGAGCTTTGGTAGAAGTTTCAAGTCAATCGGTCGATCCGTTTGGGAGCTATCCTCAAATGCTCACTCAAACTGCCTTTTTTTGGGTCGATAAGGGGTTATGGCGGCCACTTACTCGGAAACCGATCATCGGATTGACATGAAATTCTNGAGTAAAACTAGTTAGATACATCGCAATACCACATTTACTTCCATACTGACAAAATTACACGAATTCCTGGCTGCATTCATCATACAAAACGCCTAGAGAATGTAAATAAATACTACAGTAGCCTCACAGTATGAAGAGTCATTCAGAACATACATTTGCGCGGAATAGTCTCCATTCTTGGACGAAACCAGTCCTGAAGATTCTAGTTTGGAGTTGTGACGGGGGTCTGTCGCTTCTGGAAGCCGCGAAATCCTTGGTTGCTCGCAACAAATTCGTCTGCAGGCAGATGAGACATGTACTCCTCTGGAGCTTGGAGTTTGTTGAGTCGGGATCGGAACTCTGCTGGGTTCTCCAGGCCCTGTGTCAGTCTCATCCTGTAATCCTCGTCCAGGGGATTGTTCAGTGTGGAGTACCACTGAAAAATGGGGGTGGGGGTGAATCGAGGCAGCTATATAAGGTTTCGTGTAGTTAATAGACTATAACTCTATCCGTTTGGGTGGATAAGGGGCAATGTCGGCCACTAACTCGGGAACCAATCATCGGATTGACGTGAAATTCAGGTTGTCCGAGTTTCTAATGGTCCTTGAGCTATGGTAGAAGTTTCAAGTCAATCGGTCGATCCGTTTGGGAGCTATCCTCAAATGCTCACTCAAACTGACATGTTTTGGGTCGATAAGGGGTTATGTCGGCCACTAACTCAGAAACTGATCATCGGATTGAAGTGAAATTTTGGTTGTCTGAGTTCCTAATGGTCCTTGAGCTATGGTAGAAGTTTCAAGTCAATCGGTCGATCCGTTTGGGAGCTATCCTCAAATGCTCACTCAAACTGACATGTTTTGGGTCGATAAGGGGTTATGGCGGCCACTAACTCAGGAACTGATCGGATCATCGGATTGACGTGAAATTTTGGTTGTCCTAGTTTTTAATGGTCCTTGAGCTATGGTGGAAGTTTCAAGTCAATCGGTCCCGGTCGCGTCGATCCGTTTGGGAGCAATCCTCAAATGCTCACTCAAACTGACATGTTTTGGGTCGGTAAGGGGTTATGGCGATTGGCGGCCACTAACTCAGGAACTGATCATCGGATTGACTTGTCGGGCGATTGTAGGATTTCACCCTACCCTTGCTGGCGGG
>CAMPET010000452.1:12062-32238 GCA_946803715.1 Beroe ovata
AACCAGACCACCATATTTCATATCTCTTACTTATTATGATCAGGATAACTGAGCTTCTAAAATCCAAAGAGAAGTTTGATACTGAAGATTTCAAGAGATTTCAATCGGATACTTTTTCCAAATTAGCAGAACAGGCGATTCCTCTGTTTGCACCCTATCTTGGAGACTCAGGTACTGTTGTATCAACCATATCGCTGTGTACATTGCTGTGTACATCGCTATGTACATTGTACATTTTACATTGTACATAATACATATGCATGTGTATTGTGTGATGATTTTGTGCTGTGTTGGCATTGTTATTGTGATCAATTGTTAAACACTACGTACACAATTGGATAGTACTTTTTTCTTATTGTTCCAAGAATTTATTGGAGAGGTTCAAATGATTCTGTTTTCTCAGATATAGAAAAGAAGCTTGTGACCTGGAACTATTTCATCACCAAGGAGTCAGAACCTGCCGCTTTTTTCACCATTCTGCACGAAAATTTCTGCAAAAGAATCCTTGCTCAATTCTTCAACAAAGGTAAATTCAAACTCAAACTCAAAATGTCAATTTATAATGTCAGATATTTTTCCCAGTGCCAATTCTCATCACTCGCAGAAAGAGTTGAAAAATATTGGAAATATCATCATAGAGACTGGGAACTCTTCGGTACTGACAGAGGAAGTGTTCAGGGATAGTCTCAGCCAATCGCTGGAACAGTATAAGGTGAAAACCAATTCCTGATTTCGCAATTGAAATCCTGATTCTGGCCCACCGTTGGATAGCCGCTTTTTTCGGTTTTTGTACTTCTAAAATCCCAGACTAGCATCAAAAGTAGTTTACACGTCTCTTAGGGTGAAACATACGGCGATGTGATGCAGGTTTCCTTCAAAAACATCGCTTTTGGGGGGCTGTTGCCGACGTGGACAGGGTCAGTCTGATTGTATTTTGCTTCCTTACACTGAATCCTGATCCTAAATCCTAATATAAATCCTGTAATATCCACCTTATCTCAACCTAATCCTCCTAAAAAGTAACAATTCTGTTTAACTAAATGTCTGATTCGGAATCAGTGTTTCCTCACTGTGACAGCTACGTATGAACTATGATTTATTTCATCCTACACACAATCTCAAGATCGCACTTCATCGCAGGGTTGACACCGCCTCCTATCCCACTGATCACTGCATAGATTGTGTCAAAGTCGGGCAACACAAACTCAACACAATGGATGAGCCAATGTTCCTCTCACAGGTTTGTACAATGATGACGTCACGACGTTATCTTTCTATTATCTCACAACTTGTGACAGTGAAATGGAATTTTCCCATAGCATTCTCTCTCTCTAATCTCTATCCGGATCATCAACTGACAATGATTGCAGGCTTGGAGGATGGTCACAGACATGTCAAGTGACGTCATTGAGACTATCCTGCCTGGAGGCCCGAGCGGTAACATTCTCAGTAACATGTATATGCGGGAAATTGACAAGTGGCTCAGTGGAACCTACAAGAAAACAACACTGTGATGTAGGTGTTGCGTAGCAACTTAAACGCGTTGCTCAGCAACGAAAGTTGTCGTCGTTGTTATTGTGTAGTAGTGATTGATGCTTTGAATAACTTAATCTTTTTATCCCATTTAAGGTCAGAGAGTGAATGCAATAATTTATAACTTTCTTTATGATTTTTATTTGAGTATTTTTATGATATTTATCTTTTGTTTGAATGTTTTTAATGATCTTTGTATATCTTTTCTTACTAATTAAGTGAGACTTTCAAATGTTAACTGTCATTTCTCATAGTGATAGCAAATGATAACCGCTTTGCATGATAATACTATTTCAGTAATCAATGTATGTATATGACGAATTTCAAGTCAATTATTAACCTCTTTATTACGATCTTTTACGATGTTATTCTGCCATCTCTTTGTTCAATTCTTCATTTGAGAGTTAATTCTTACGTTTATGTCTCATTCTTAGAAAATAAATCAGTATGTATTGTATAACTCATCGAACTCTCCCAAATGTAGCAAGAAGTCATGCCCAAATCACAGAAACCAAAGAAAGCGAAAGCTCCCAAGAAAGCGAAAGCTGCAAAGAAAGCGAAAGTCCAGCCCCAGATCTCAGTTGACGATGATGAGGAAACACTGTTGCTCGGAGACGATGAATCCACTCAGCCGTCCACAACCACCCCCAAATCACGGAAATTATCACTCGAATCATCGCTTCTCGATGAGGAACTGCTCGCGGACACGCCGATTGCCAGTAAAAAGTCTAAACGACGGAAAACACAGTCTTCAAAAACGGAGAAAACGAGTTTATCAATATCCGATTTAGACATCTCACTGAGTGTCAGTAAAAGTGATGTTTTGGACTCAGATCTCAATGATTCGGTTGCAATTGATGATAATGTGTTTGATCCGAGCGTATCAGAGATCAAATCACCTGCCAAACTGAAATCAGCGTCACCGGAGAGGGAGAAATCAGTTGAAACTGATGTGTTGAGACCAGAGACTCCGATATCAGATGAGAAACCGTCACCAGATCAGACATCACCTGTCAAAACATCACCTGTAAAAACTTCACCTGTCAAAACGTCCCCTGATAAGGTGACAATTGAACCCGCCGCTGAACACTCGCCAGTCAAATCCAAATCGGAAGGCAAAGTGGAAAGGGAAATGGATGAGGTTGATATTTACAGTGATCTGAGCAATGATAATGCTGATAATGCTCTGCCGGAGGGAGACGGTGAGAGAAAATGAATATCTTCCTAAAATTCGGAGAACTTGTTAGATATAACATCAGTATTAGATCCGTAGCGTAACAGTTCTAATCTCAGGCTTCTCAGAAGAGGTTACATTTGATGAGGTGTTCAAGATGAACGCTAAACCAGTGGCTAAGACCAGCGCTAAGAATGCCGATATTACTCCTGAGCCAGTATCTGATCATGAGGTAACAATTCTTAGACAATATCCTAGAAAGTAACAATTTACCTGCTTACATTAGACGTTTCACATCAATCTAAAAATGCTTCATCCCGGTGTTTTTAGGAAGTAATCTTCTCCCATTGTCATTTGAAAGTTGACTCCCTGTCTCTCATCACTTTCACACTTAGGAAGAAGATTTGGACTACGAGGACGATGTGAAAGATGTCTCTCAAATGAAGATCAGCGTCGTTGTGGGTGGAGCGAAGAATAAAAAGTAAGATTTTCCTTCACTTTGTGAAAGACGAAAGTGGCAAAATTTCCTGGCGCAGGGGAAACCGAACGACATTTTGTTGCGAAAAGGTCCCCAAATCATATTTTGTTGAGCCGCGCAGAGCGACGCGCCGCGCGCGCAAGGATGTTTCTCAATCTTCGCATACCTCATTTACGTAAACTCATTTGCTCACATATCTCAGGAATACAAATAACGGAGAGTCACAGCCCGCACCTCCCGCCAGAATGCCACCAATCTCCCTCCCTCCACTCCCGCACACGCACATTACAATCCCGCCAATGCTGCCACTCCCGCCCGCTCCTCCCCAGGTATAATTTGGCAATGTCGACAGGTATTATAGTGAGAGTTGAGACTCGAGACACTTGACTCATTATTCTACACTTTTCAGTATCACCCCTTCGCCAATTTGAAGGCTCCGAGCAGTCGAAGGAACGTACGAACTGTGTACATCAACCCAAAGTTTAGAACAGAGGTATGGGTAGCCAGAAAACTGTGTTTCATCATGAATTGTTAGCAGAATTGAGTTGAGGACTCCCTCTCTCGATGTTTGGAAGTAACGCTCTCTTTGCAGGTTATTCTCCAAAATTTGGAAGCTCAAGGCATCCTAAAGGGTGGTTCAGTAGCAGTTCACATGAATAGGAATATGCCAAGGCATCGGAGTCGCAGCCCAAACAAAGTCCAATCAGCGTTCGAGTATATTCCGAGCCCCGTCCAGAAACAGAAGGTTTGTGTCAGAAAGTTCCTCAAATATCTCCCCGTTCTCTGATCATCATTGTTGTCCTCTGACTCCATGCAAATCCTGACATCTCCACTCTCTCCCCAGATATCACTCGATGACCCGACAACCACTCTCCTTCTCACGGATCTGAGTGTCTGTACCACGCGAAGTAGGATAAAGGAGCTTTTCTCGACCGTGGGAAATGTGAAGGAGGTGCTGACCTATCCTGCTGAGCGGAGAGCGGTTGTCACGTTCCAGCACGCTAAGGATGCGGTTGTGTGTCGTCGGAAATTCCACAGGTGAGGATCATGATCATTGATCGTGAATGAATTTGATTTGATTTAGGACTAGGAAAAATCATGATCATGAATGAATTTGATTTGATTTTGCGAGAGAATTCATGCTCATTTCTGTCCATTTTCAGGAGCATGGTGGATGGAAGTTGCATGACGGTGAACTTCGCCATTTGAACTCTCACCCACGCTCTCTTCTCTGACCGATCAGAACTGCATTTGATTCGTTTATTCCAAGCTTTTTATCACCCGTCGGGCTTTGTGTGACCACATTGATCAACTGTTTCCCGTTAAGCTCATAGCTTTCGCTGATTGTTTTAGAATGCCTCTTTTTATCAAATTTAGCGCTGGTGCAGTACTTCGTCTTCTCTGAGATTATTTTGGGATGTTCGACAAATAAGACAAACGTGTGAATTGTAATGACATTTTAAAGATAATATACTTCACACCTCTGGTACAAGGGAATCATTATTTGATGCCATTTGTCATGTTGAAAATCAGCTTAATGCAGATCCAGTCATTCTTAGATATTATGTGTAACATTTAATTAAATCGATAAATCAGAGTCAATCATGATATACTTATCACAGGACTATGAACATGTTCACACACTATGAGAATAATATGGACAATGAACAATCAGTAACATTGTACATGAAGGAGCACGCTGATCGTCTGTCGACTGCTCCCTCCTTCGACCGTCACAGTCACCATATCATTGCCCATGTACCCAGGAAGAGAGCTGTACCACAGTCCACGCAACACTTTCACCACGTCACCCAACTCTCCCTCAAACCGGACACTCCTCTCATTCCCAACACTCGTCACGCGGCTGTGTCGTGACCAGTCCACTTGTCCGTATCGAGATTGCACATGCACGGCAGTCTGTGCACGTGCAGATTTGCCCTGCTCCACGTGCAATGATTGGAGGATGGTGGGAGAATCGCAGTCAACATGAGGGAGCTCCCAGACATCGTCATTTGACGGACACGCGATGAGGGATGGTTGTGAGAGGTACCATGATCCGAGGTGACTGTCTGGGTTGAGGGGGAGGGAGTCGAGGAGACTGAGACGAGGCAGAATATTCTCCTGCAGGAGGATGGGGGATAAAACTTGGATTGAGGTGAGTGATAATTTCACAGATACTGGATTACACAACCCGTACTGATTCCGATTAATAGAGTATTTCAAGCATGAATTTTTTATGGAAAATGAAGCAACGCAGACTAATTTTCCCGGTTGCTATTGCACCCATACCTCACAGTAGACGAGGTAGGGGGAGTGTTGGGGTTTCTTCTCAAACTTTACATCCAGCACGGTGGTTGGCGTTGCTATAAGAACCATGTCGACCATATCTGCGCTGTCTCTCATCGTCTCCCTAGTGTCTGGGGAGATAATATGAGGTTATAAAGAGATAATATGAGGTTATAATGAGATAATATGAGGTTATAATGAGATGTTGAGATAATATGAGGTTATAGGAGGGTATGAACTTCCAACTCATGTAGCCACCTGAGTCCTGTCTGGTTTCCATGGAGACCCAATTACAATATAGAGGAGATGGTACTATAGATATATGAGTAGATAGTAGATAAGACACAGCATAGTGCAGATAGAGCTAACAGCATAGAATAGATACTTGTTATGAAACAGTATCTTCACCTGATTTTAGATGCATTCTCTCAATAGTTGAGGTGAAGTGAGCGAAATCTCCGCTGAAATCAGCTTCTTCCTGGACATGAGAACTTGACAATGAGAATTTGAATAAATATCAGTGATTCAAGAATGTTCTGACTTCTGTAACAGTTACAGGAGATCAAACCTTGTATCGAATGTTGAAGTCAATGACAGATTTCAATCCCAGGAATGCTCCATCCAACTTTACATAACTCTGGATCAGGATTCCTATCTGATTTTGTTGTGTTATGAGGGGGAACTCTTCCGCAGATACTGAACTCTCTATCCGCATTGTTCCTGGGAGAATAACTCGTTGACACCACTTCATAGACGAACCGCTTGACACCACTTTCTAGATTTTCTTGTCCGCTTGACACCACTTTGACTAAAGGCTGTTGACACCACTCTATAATTGACACCACTTTCTAGATTTTGGCACGCTTGACACCTACCTGATTGAGTATAGGAGAGTGGAATTCCGGTTAGCGTTGGAATGATGACACTAGCATCTGTCAACAGTACATTGCTCCCTGTTGTCTTCTTTTCACCCACCTGGGTCATGAAAAATGTTAGGAACGACGCAAAATGAGCGTGTAGACTGTAGAGGAATCAATATTCTTTTGGTTGCCATGATCAAACTCTACTGTTACCATGACAACATCAAGATATTTACCATGGTAAATCTACTGTTACCATGACAACATCAAGATATTTACCATGAATGGGACTGGTTGTACCCGTTGTCCATCAACCACAGCATGGAAAAGGGCCGGATTAGAGCGGTCATTGGGGAAAGTGGACAAGTCAGGTAGATCGATCATCGTCTGAGGTGAATGGAATTTATTAGGGAGTCATAGATTTCCTGGGATGAATAGAATTATGACTTTAGGAGTCGGGATGAAAATTTGATCCATCGTTTGCTTCAAAACAAATCTCCACTTGACCCTCTTTCTCTCACCTGCAGTATGTCAGTTTTTAGCCCGAATCTCCTCAGGAACGGCAGACTGAGGGTGGAAGTCCCTGGACTGGTCCTCCTCCTTCCCTCCTCGTAGCCGCTCTCGCCGTTATTGGTGGCGTACCGTGCGTGATGGAGTTCGCCGCCTAGCAACCAGCTACCTGCACGTGTGAGGAGTGATCCACTGACCGAAGTGGGATTATAGAGGTGCACTTGGAATTCCGCCAAATACTCGTGAGTGTATGATTCCCTTTCCATATACTCAACTGTACTCAATTGTAAATGTAGGACGTTTTTCTCGAGAAAATGTCTTTCCACAAACAAACCAAAGAGAACAAACTTGGAATAGACACCCACAAACAAGCAAACCCTCTACAGCAACAACTAGACAAACAAACTGAAACCCGCAATCATAACAACCTAATATCTATGCGACCTTATAAATATAAACTTTAGTTTTTGTCCATTCCTGAGGAATGGGCGAAATGGTATTCCTCGTCCATTCTAGTCCACACGATCCACTCTAATATCATCATCCTCCACCCTCATACTAACCACAGCCCTCACCCTCTGACCCCGCCTGCGGGATAAATTCTCCCTGCAGAACCGGGCAGTAACCCGCACGGGGTACCACACTCTCCTCGCCACCTCACCCACAATGCGCTCCTTTATAAACGGGTTTAGCAGGATCGGATTGATTACGGAGTTCATTGGGATCACCACCAGTGAGAATATGGGATACCACTCTGTTGCATCTAGGATTTCAATCGAGTGAAGGGTGCAAACAACGATAAACGGAATCCAACTGATGAAATCGGTCATGATGATCACAGCGGCTACTCTTTGGACTTTTTGTGCTCGTTTTTCGAATGTTTTCGCGGTCTTTTTGTCCGCAACCATGATTGATTTTTCTGACGAAACCTTGGCAATGATGATGTACGCGACGGAGATGACGATGAAACAAAAGATTTGGATAATGTGGGAAACCCACACAAACGTGTACTGTGGATCCTCGTCCCTCACCATGTACTTGAACGTGCAGACAGGGTCATTGCCGTAGAACTGAATCTTCCAATTCGGGAACTCTGAGTAATCAGAGGAGAACATGGCAGAGAGAAGTTGCCTGACAAGCTCCCAACTGAGGGTATCCCGAGACCTGAGACGACCGTAGTACGCCTCAAGAATGGCAATGTGACTCTTTTTATCTGGAGCTCCGAGAAATAGGGGTGTGTCCGATCCGTGGTAGAGTCCGTTAACGAAGTAGTCCTCGAATGGGTGTATCAGAGGAATCAGAGCTGTTAGAAGGGAGAAAAGGACAATGAGGGTAGATAGGACCAACATCCTTATCACTCCTTTCCTCGAAATCGGACATGGTATTGACAGTGACTTGGATATCTTGCTAGCGCGAAACAAGCTGAGAGCTGTCATGGAGAACACAGAAGTAGTGATTCCAACCGAGTTTAGTATCCCTATCAGGGAGCATGTCCAACTTGTCAGCCATTCCAGCTGGAACTCACAGTAGGAGGAACCGTAGTAAGCATTGAACACCGAGACTGTGAAGATGAACACACCCACGAGTAAATCTCCCACGTTAATCAGCACAAGATTGGTGTTGTTCGCCAGAGATTCATTAGTTTTGCTCGCTCTCACCGCCTTAGTCGAGACCGGAATGGTGGAAATGTTGAGAATTACTGCCAGACCACCCAGAACCCAGCCCAAAGCAATTACCACTGGGTCACCAATCATCCTTATATTGGAGTCACATTCGTCGCTACACTCGTCCGAATAGTCATAACAATCGATAGTCCCATCGCACACCTTGGTAACAGGAATCACATCTCTGCTACCATGACAACGGAAATGATTCGTACATCCCTGTTCATCTGTCCCATCGCCACAATCGTCAACCAGATTACAAACCTTGTCGTAGCTCACACAATTCCCATTCTCGCACGGGAATATGTCGTTGTGATAGGTCCCGTCTGCCCGATTGCGCACCAGGAACGTCAACCTGTGGTCGTCTGTGATAGTGTAAACCCTGTCTTTGAACTGGAACCTACACGAATCCACCCGGACATGCTGCGTTAGGATGCATGGGGCCGAGCAGAGGCCCTGACAACTCAGATACACGTACAGGGCCCCGTACACGTGGTCACAGTTCACTGCCCGATTGAGAGGGATTGAGAGGGAAATGACCGAGTTTTTACCGAAAACATTGCTCCTTCTCGTGGGAGAAAACTCGGCCGTGAAGCATTTTCCACCGGGTATTTTGTCATCGAGATCGCCAAGTCCGTGCAGACAGTGCAATATTCCCAGCTGCCCGCCTATCTGCAGGGGGAACTGATCAGGAATGCTGTAGATATTCCGTGACTTCCTACACACTTCATTCTCATTTCCGCACGAGTCTATGCCATCGCACAGATCAGTGTATTGGACAAAACCAGGTTGGCAGAGGTACACCTCAGAGCACTTCTCAGCAGAGGAATACCGTTTGGTTTTCCCGAATCCACAAGTTGGCCACGCCCCTCTTTCATCCTCTCCACCCCTACAGTCCTTCACTCCGTCCCTTATCCAGGAAAATGGGAGACCTAGAGGCGTTGTTATCGAAGTT
Organism: Beroe ovata; assembly: GCA_946803715.1. Taxonomy (NCBI): domain Eukaryota; kingdom Metazoa; phylum Ctenophora; class Nuda; order Beroida; family Beroidae; genus Beroe; species Beroe ovata. The sequence goes on from CAMPET010000452.1 coordinate 21,523, forward strand.
AGCCTTCTCACACAAGTTTTTGTGGTTGTTTCCGAGCAAATCGCCTCGTCAATTCCATCAATACAGTCCTCAATTCCATTACAGAGTCTATGTTTGTGAATGAGACAGGTAAGAGACAACTCCAGACATGCAACATCAATCTTATCATCGCACAGTGCTTCTCTATCCCGAATCCCAGGGTTACAGATGATTTGATTTGCGACAGAGGATATGAACCCGTCGATCTCACAGGTTAAACCAACCCGTGTCACATCACTACAGTTAGTTTGATCTCTAAATCCCGAACATACAGAATGGTACTTTAATGCCATGTTAGGGTTCCAAAGATTCAAACTTGCAACCGGTCCACAACGCGAGAAATTGAAGAGTGGGACTGTTTGACCTACGTAAACCGAGCTATTACAAAATCCCGTGACGTCACCATGGTTACACATTTCCTCCGCCGACCCATCCTCGCACAGCATGGTAACACCCGTGAAATTGCATCGGAATATCTCGGGTTGTATGAAGTCTGCATGACCAGCATCACAGAGAAACCCATAGAGGTATCCGTTGCAATACATTTCGTTATCGCTTCCGATATCGAGACGATCGACTATCTCCTGAGTTACGATCCCATCGCAGAAATAGCTTTTCTCCGCGCACCGAGCTTTTAACCGTGCCGTATTCACATTGGCACAACTCGTATGGAAATCTGTGTCGTGTAGAGCGGGTGTGGAACCCCCGCTCCGACAGATCTTATCCTCCAAGTTCTCAACGAGGAGGTTTTTGGAGTTGGCCGTGCAGATTGTTCCGCAGGGGGTCGAGGATTCCTCGAACCGCACAGTTGCTCCAGAACTGCCGAGCCCGCACGCTTGGTAAAATGCCGGGTCGTTAGAACAGATATCAGTGACGCCTGGCTGTCGCTCACGCCCTACTTTGTAAAACGTATCAACGTAGGTAGTGTTGGAGTGTACACATTTGAAATACTGAAATCCCATTCGGTGTTCTTGACAAACTTTCTTCATGAAGCTATTGTGGACTTGGATCTTGCAGTATTCTGAAAAACAGATCAGCAATCTGTCAGCTCGTGTGATTTAAATGTAGTATTTGAACAAGGTCCTGATTTAAATCTACCTTTTTTGATGAAGCAGGATCCGCCCCAGAAATGATATCCTTGCAGCAGAAGGAGCAAAGTGATTCGCAACATATCCAATACGCGATTTAGTTTTTACTGAGCGTTGAAGAGATACTATGCTTTTTTATTCGATTCGTGACGAACATCATTTAGTTCAATAATAACCGATAAATGGATCTAATTATGTTTGGTATAGGGTAGCTTTCTCTTGATTTGAAAAACCACGTGGTTTTTATCTTTCATATCCCCATAGGTGGGCAACACAATGGCAACCATAATTGAGTGAGAATCTTCATGCGTCGCATATAAATGCTGAATTCACTCAATTATGCTTGCCATTGTGTTGCCCAGCTTCGAATCATCAGCAAACGAAGATTATTCCTGCAGGTGGCTCGAATATGCGAACATAAGCAATCACAGAAACACACACACACACNACACACACACACAGACGAACGAATTTAAAAATCAACAAACATAAAGACAAACACACAGACAAACAAATACACAAACTCACAAACAAACATACATGCAGATATACAAACTCTCAATGACACGATCAAATCAAACGGACAAATACCGAAGGCGAGATTCCGGCTGGTCCAATCTGCAGGTTGGACTTCGGCGTTTACTGAGCACATTTGGCACGAAACGTAGAGCTTAGACAATTCTTCCTGATAAACTACACTTCTGAAAACAGCGTGTAAGTGAAGGTGAGTTTTTGGTGATGGATGATATTTCCTCGCAATATGTTCACAGTTCGTCATCTATAAACCTTTGTTTATCAGATGGACAGTTGACCAAGTCGATTAGTATTTCCCGGAGAAATGACGCCAGGGGATGATGCCCACTCCTACAGATCTCGTCTGATGCTCGCCTAGATGAGAGAGGGAAGTGAGGGAATGATCACTGATCATGAGTGCTTAGAATGAGACACGTGGAATTGAACGTGGGACTGAATAAACAATCGTTATTCATGAACATTGAACCATCGCGAAAGTTGCAACTCACTTCGTGAAGATGCGTATATTGGCAATGTCAGCAGTAGCAATTACGTAATGTATAAACGGGGCTCCGTTACTGCCTTCTTCGGATAGCCCTTTCTCCAGCAAAACTTCCCTTTCCTGGGTTAAAACTTGAGTTTAGATCTTTAAAACTTGAGTTTGATCTTTAATACTTGATTTTGATCTTTAAAACTTGATTTCGATCTTAATAAGATGGCAGTTTGGTCCGGTTGATTGATAGAGTTAGGATTTAGATGTACCCTAACAAAAGAAAATATCTTTCTTGGTCTTGTATATTGATACCTCTGCTCAAACTTACGGCAAATGAAACATGTTTCCTATCTTGTGTAAATAGCGTTTCCATAGCGACACGTCGCATTTCCACATTCCCATCTGAATGTTATGCTGTTTGTGATTCTCTCTAGGGTCTCAACCAAGCATGCAATACACGTATAGCACAGAAATGTTATTCATGATATCGGCCGACCTAGCATTGCAATCTGCAGTAAGTATTGTACAGATTCCTCAAGTTTGAAGTTATCGAGGCTCCGTACGAAGAATAGTCGATCTTCTAGTGCAGAACTCTTCTCTATTGTATTCCTCAGGAACTGGAATACTGTCAAAACCTGGAAATTAGACGTTTGCGTATTAAAAACGGAATGAGAACGCAAAACACGAAAAATTTTCCCACGCTTGGCGTGAATTCTACAAATCCGCGCATAAACACTCGCGTGAAAACATGATATTTATATTGAAGCTCTCGCGCGCTACGCGATCACCAGACAATTTCTTAATTCGGAATTCATCAACATTTGCATAATTCAATTCCTAAATCCTGTGTGTTATCCGACACATGTATTAAACTTGACTAATCAAATCGGCGGCACCTCAAGATTAAAATCGGGCCCTGACTGTCTGATCGAAGGGGGGGGGTAATTTCAAATATAGGGATTATATCATCATGTTGATGAGTGTACGACTATGTGGAATGTGAGGTTATGTACTCACAGCATAAGTGTTGGATGGATCGACGAGGTGTGAGTTAGTGGCTGATGAAGCCAGGGCAAGGGCACACGCTCCCTTGTACCGCTCTATGCCACATGTTTTCTGAAATGGTAGAGGTTTGGGCGCACATTGTGTCACACATTTCTACACAGATACAAACGCCGGAAATCTTGATACGGATATCAGATGGCATGTCATCTTGGCACCATTTCCACTTTGAGAAATGTGATCTCTGACCGTGTGAGATTCAGGTCTCAGTCTGATCGAATAAAGAGGGGATAGAGCGATAGGACCGGCGCCCCCTAATCAGAGGAATCGGTTAACACTATCTATCCCTCTTTCAGCTACAGATTCTCGATAGAGGGTGGAATGATTCCAGGAATAATCAGAGGATAAAACAACCTCTTGATACCATTAGCAACCCTCAATAACTTTATTTTATTAACCAAACATATAAACTGACCAAATACCCAATAACAACTTCTGAACAGCCTCGACTTATTTACACCCCAACCACTCAGCAGTAACCACCTCAACTAATTTACACCGCGACCACTTACCAGCAGCCACCTCAACATGCGATGTGGCGGGTCGGCTGTAAACTGTTTGGTCCTGATAAACCGTTCCGTCAGTTTCTGCGCTCTGTTCATCTTGATAGAGCTGTGAGCCAGGAGATGGAGTTGGGCAGAGCCGTTCAGATTTGCAGCATCAATCAGCCACGGTCTGGGGGATAGGAGAATTGCTAAGGGTACAATCACTTAGATGATGAAAGTTATTTCCATGCTTAAAACTAAGTGCAAGAATAAAACTAAGTTAGTTTTGCCAGTTTGTCAACACCCAACTGTTAACACATTCTGTCAGACAGTAGCGGTGTGACACTCACAGGACAGCAAGATCGATGTTACGATCAAAGCCGTGTCTTCCCTCTTCTGGAGTTATTCCTTCGTAGATGTTCCGCACCTGATGTTAACAATAGTGACGTCATCATGACAGCATCGATCGATAACACCGATCGATAGCAAAAGTCAACAAATCATCAATTTCCACTTCGCAATGAACTAACCAGGTCTAGCCATGTTTCGAGGACTGGTATTGATGTTGTGTCGTAGCCCTCTCCGACTAGCTCAGCTAGATCAATCGCCGCTTGGTTAAACTGTGTATGGGTACTATTATAAGTAGAGGGTAGCAGAGAGAGAGAGAGGCCGGATTAGAGATAGAGGACAGAAATTCATTTGCTGAAGGGACAAATTCTAAACGGAGAGAGGTTTGCAACAGATTAAGGCAAATCAGAAGTCTCATTTTGTCAGTACTTCATGCTATAGCCCCTATTTGACGCATTCTTACCCCAGTTTCAGGCCTGAGATCTGGCATAACAGTCTCCATTTCCATGGGAACATTTTCAAACTCAGCTCCTAAACAATGAGACGTCATTGAGACACACAATTTCGATATTGAGATAGGAAACAAAAAAGGTAATAAGGTGGAAGGAAAAATTTTCATAGATTGTTGGAGAATATGTTACGAATGTTTCGGCAGCGTTTATTGATCAGTCGAGAATGACCCGTCTTCACATCGTGAATTGTGACCATTCTTTGAAAACCCCTTCTTTAAAATCTACAGTTCTCTAAATATAGAGAGGATATTTGTGGACACCCATGCGACTCCTACTCTGCATGATAATCACATTGCAGCCACGGGAATTTGACCACGCCCCTGTGTAGCTTACCCTTGAGTTTGTGTTGTCGAATCTCAGCCAATGACATCTTATGTGTTGAGAGTGGATCAATTCCATTGGTCAGCAGACTTAGGCTGGTCCTAAGATGCGATTACACGGTCACAGGTATATATTTCGATAAATGTAACCATAGTTTAATTATGATTAAACATGGATGAGGATTGAGGTAATGAGGTATTGTTGCACGGATAATTGCAGAATATCCGATTATAATTAGAAATGGATTGGGTGTAAGGTGTGATAAGACTGCAGGCAGGGATGATACTTTAACCTGAGTTGTGTTATTGATGGAAGCCAGATAAGAGAATAATATGTAGAATATGGGTCATGTCGGCGTGTGTGCTCTGTGCGTGTACCAGGTCTCGTAATGGAACGCATACACACACACACACGCACACAGTCACTGTGTGTTCGTACGCAGGTGTGTATTTGTGTGTGTTTATCTGTCTATGTGGCTCTGTGCATGTGTTTGTCTGTGTCTGTGCTGTGTATCTGTGTCAGTCTGTATCTGTCTTCTGTGTGTATGCCTCTGTGTGTTTCAGTGCTGTTTTGCCGTGTCTGTGTCTGTGTTTCTGTGTCTGTGTCTGTGTTTCTATGTCTGTGTGTGTGCACTGTGCATTTGCTGTTTCTGTGTTTGTGTTTCTGTGTCTGTGTACCTGATACTGATGTGAGAGCTAGTACCGTATCCGGTGATGTGATTGGGNATATGTAGAATATGGGTCATGTCGGCGTGTGTGTACTGTGCGTGTACCAGGTCTCGTAATAGAATGAATGCGTGCGTGCGACACACACGCACACATTCACTGTGTGTTCGTCCACAGGTGTGTTTTTGTCTGTGTTTATCTGTCTGTGTGGCTCTGTGCATGTGTTTGTCTGTGTCTGTGTCTGTGCTGTGTATCTGTGTCAGTCTGTATCTGTCTTCTGTGTGTACAGTGTATGCCTCTGTGTGTTTCAGTGCTGTTTTGCTGTGTCTGTGTTTCTGTGTGTGTTTCTGTGTCTGTGTACCTGATACTGATGTGAGAGCTAGTACCGTATCCGGTGATGTGATTGGGTGAATATTCCTCGTACAGCACACAACTCTGTACTGTGCTATCAGACCCTGAGAGATGGAGGGNGGACACAGAGGGAGAGAGAGGGAGAGAGAGGGGGGGCGTGGTGTTATCAAAATATGGAGCAAGCTTCTGTTCATATTTTGATAACAGAATAAGTTTTGTTTGCTGTGTACGCAATTTTCCTTGCTCTCTCTCACTGCTGTAAAAGTAGTAAATAATCTACTGCTCACAGTGAAATGTGTTGCATGTCCGATATATTTCAGAATATATGTGTAACGACCTGCATAAAAACATGTGGGGAATACAGCGTGAAATACTGCACGTACATAACAGCACACCGCAACATATTCATTCACTCACGGTAATGTCCGTACAGTTATTCGCATTCTTGTAAGGTTATATATGTTCACGTAGAGAAATGGCTTCCGTGTTCATAAATGGGATTTGAGGAATGATTCGCTACTCTTTGAGGTCGGAAATCGTCAGAGTGTTTTGGAAGAATAAATCAATTCCCACTCTTCTTACCCATCATGTAGTTATATTCGATGGAAGTGCCGTTGTGAATAATCTCTCCTAGAAACTGAAACAGTAGACACTGATGAGATAAATAGCAAAGCTTCACTGTTAACTGACAGAGGCTGGTTTTGTGACGAGATTTCTGGGGGTTTACGGGAAGATATTTTTCTAGGGAGCTGCTAACCTCTTGGTGATTTGCGGCGGTGGATCCAGAAAACTTGAGATTTGGCTTGTGGCCAACGGTTCTCACTGTGGAAACAACCCGCTCTCTATCCTCATACAAACCCTCTAGAGATTCTGAGAGATGTCATTGGACATAAGATAAGTTTCAGTAAAATGGGAAATGATAGGAGAGCTACAATGACAGAAAATAAGTTGATTAAGATCGGTTTTTCATAACTTTGCATCAAAAAGAAACTGGGCTTTGAGGTTCACAATTAGTTTCTTAACCTTGAACAGGGAAAAGAGAATGTCCATCCAGGAGTAGTTGACTGAACGTGTTACTTTCATAAACTGAGATATGCTCTCCATTCACAGACACCTGACATAAGTATTTCATCATGGTCTGATATTATTGATTACATCAAGAATAAAGGAAACTTTCGCTCTTAGCACCTCATTAGGTACAGAGTAAACCCCAGTCCTTTGACAACTTTTGACCTTCAATGCACTAACAATGCCCCGCACAATGTTAGAACCTGGGAATTTGATGATAAGATTATTAGAAATCTTCATCTTTTTTGAAATGTTCATCTTCTTGTATCAATAAGTGAATCAAAGGATTAATAACCATAAACATGCTGTTGTAAGGGAACCATTAGAACATCTGAATCTTCATTGAATATTGCAGTAAAGGTAGAGTGGTCTAGGATATGACCATACATTGCATCAACATTATGCTGAGTTATCCTTTCAAAGAAAACCTGGAAGCAAGTAGCTGAGTTAGTACAGTAAATCAGTGGTCAGCACAGGAATGTGCATTGAACATCACCTTATCATAGCTCACCTCCACAAGGAATGATCCTTTCTCCAGCTCCAAAGGAACAAGAGTAACTTCTCCTACGAGTGTGATTCCTTTGGGAGAAAAGACTGTTGATAGGATGAACAAGTGTTGATATATTACAATAAAGAAGGGAAAATGTTAAGCCGATAGCTCAATCTAGAGGGTGCCTTCGTTATTCACCAAAGAGGTTGTTTGAATTGGCATTTCCTACAATTCTGTTATTCAGTTCACTCTTGTACTGGTACTTGTAGAAGCTGCCATATCTATATTCACAGTCCCATGATGAAACAACTGACACTGAAAGAGATAGTCTAGAATTCAAACATGGACAATCAATTGTTTTCAGTAAGATATTTAGATCAGATGATATAATAATATGATCATTTTGCTCAATTGTCTTTGAACCTGTTAGGAGGAATAAAAGCAGAGGCGTGAACATTGTTTTAGATGAAGCATCTATTATAACTGATTGTTCATTCACTGTGTGAGAACAATGAATGTTTACTTCAAGTAATACAAGTTTTCATAAGAGCTTTGCAAGTGGTATTGGTAACTGCAATTAACATAAATGGAATAGAATAGAATAGAATGATTCTGGCAGAGGTTCAACTCAAATATTCAGCTACAATCTACATCTTCGGAAAAATTAGGATCATTGTTGAAAATAAATAAATGAATAAATATTGCTCAGAACCAGGGTCTATCGTAAACATACAAGACCCTGTATGTCGCAGTCGAAAATATCATTTCACGCGCGCGGCGCGCACTGCACATACTTAATTTGACAATTCACATCAGCGGGTAAATAATCACCAAGCAATTATTACCGATTGTTATCTGTCCACTTGCACAGTTTAACTCGTGCGCGGCGCACGCGCCTTTATTGCGATCGATGAATTGGCGCGCGCGCAAGAAACAGTGGAAAGATAACATTTGGCAAAACCGTTAATGCAAGCGCACGCTTCCGATTAAGAGCATGATGCCATGATATTGCGCGCGGCTCGGAATTTAATTAAATTAATTTAATCTGACCTTGTCGATCGATGATAGACCCTGTCGGGAATTTCGTTTTGCGCGCGCGGCGCAAACTTATTCTCAGATGCGGCTTGCATTGCATCAGCGGTTTAGCATCGTCAGACAAATCTGACCAGACTTCTAGTTCTATTTCTCACGCGCGTTAGAAATAGAGGTCAGATAAAATATGATTGTCCATGGATGACAGACCCTGTCGAGAACACCGTTTTGTATGTGGAGCAAGCTTATTCTCAGGTGCAAGTTTATAGAGCCTATAGAATTTCTCACAATAGAATTCCTCCATGTTCCTATTGTGATCAGACTCTTGATAACCTAACTGCAGTGTGTAACTTAATGAAGAACAAACTGTAATATATGCCAACTTGGATGTGTGATTGTAGGCTGTAATTTTAGTCATAGTGATAGTTGAGCCAATTTTTTTGCCACCAGCAGTAGGACAATCAAGAAACACTTTGATTGGCTGTTCCTCGAAGAGACTGTATAGGAGATAGCTATTATCTCCAATAAACAGGGAGTATATGTTCAGTAGGAGGAAGCGCAGTGAGTGCTAGCAATAAACAGTGAGTATAAGCTCAGTAGAAGGGCGCATATTGTCTGCTATTAACATACAGTGAGTAAACACTTGGTAAAAGGGGGCTTAGTAGCTTACAATTCAATTGAAGCCATATGGTTTTAACTTGTGTTTCATACTGGTATTTAATGAGCTCTTTATGCAGCACTGAAGTACCACATGATTTAATAAATATGCCCGTGATATATCACGTGACCCTCAGGAGGGATACATGTCAATGTCAAACCTAAGACTTGCAGTCTGACAGGCATCAAGAGCCATGAATTTAAAAGCTGACTTGATTACATAACAAGGGTCAAAACTCCCTCCCTCTCCCTACCCCCTTGACTGACTACCTAATATGTTAATGGTCCCTAAGTGATGCTTTCTATTTAATGAGTTCTTCTCTTACAGACTGCAGGCTTTTTGGGTTTGTCTTATTACTTGGTTTGTTTCCTTCATTGTTCATGCCAAAGATATCATGGTCATAGATTTATTGACTTCTGCAAGGAGATCGACTATGAGTACAACATGAGTCAAGGGGTTCAACGTATTTATTGCTGATTGGTTCGTAAACTAAGGTTTCTCAATATGAAGCACTCTATAGCTTAGAGAGAAAGTCACCTGAGTCCAGTATCAAAACCACTCATTTCTTCCTCAATGCTGCTGTAGTATATGCATAATCTGTTATTTGATATGTGCAGCAGAGTTGTTTTATCATTGTTTTTGTCCATTGCGAGTTGGAGATATTACTTTGCCAGTGTCACGTTTCTCAAAAGGTGAAAGCATATGCTAACTCTGTGATTCAATTCAAAATTCTTTTTCATGATAATCTTAATTTGTGGTACTTTTATTTTAGTTCATACGTTTAGCTTAGTTCTTGATACTTAAGTCTCCTTCTGATATCATGATTTGAAGTTGAATTTGGATGATAGTCATAGCCTGTTGTAGTAAAGTAAAGACTTCGAATGACGACAACCAGACAGGTTCAGGATCATTTCATGTATATACTTATCCACATTCTCTCAGAATTTAGGTGAAATGGCTGATGCAGACGCAGTAAGTGTGCGAGTAGTGGCTCGATTCCGGCCATTAAATGAGAAGGAAATAGCTCTGAATATGTCGAGCAATGTATACAAGTTCGTAGGGGAGGAATGCGTCAATGTTAATGTGAGTGTTTATTGTTTATTGTGATTTTGAGTTATGTGATATTGTGACACCAAAGTAATTCTACTTATATCCTTCACTGCAAAATAAATGCCACACACACTAGCACCCACACACATCGTACACCCAGCTGTACAACAGCCAAGGGAACACATATCATACACGCCAAACGGGCTGATCTCGGCTTAGGATGAAGGGGGCTGTCCCAGTCAATCCCATACTTTTCTGAGTTTCTTCCCTATTCAGTACTTGGTCATGATCTCATGAAATTGTGACACCACTATGCAATATTTCCGACACCACTCTATGACGCTTGCTTGACACCGCTTTACAACACCGCAGGGCAAGACCTATGTGTTCGACCGAATATTCCGAGAGCAGGCTACACAAGAGGAAGTGTACAACTGTGCTGCTAAACCAATAGTTGCTGGTTGGTATAATGATCTATAGCAATCTATGTGGTTCACAGTTCACATTTCTATCTATCGTTTGTCGCCACATTCCTATTCATCCAGACGCATATCGTCACGAA
>CAMPET010000454.1:9214-27091 GCA_946803715.1 Beroe ovata
CACACACACACACACACACACACAAACACACACACACACACTCTCTCTCTCTCTTTCTCTTTCACACACTCACTCACACATACACACACACACACAAACACACACACACACACAAAGATGTGTCTTGCATACATTTTATCAATTGAAGGGTCGTCTTTAAAACATTCATTCGTCCAAATGCAAAAACAATTAATGCAGAATGCATGATTCAAAATATTCAAAGGATCTTTTGACCGCATTTCTGTTAAGTCAATTTCTGCTATAATACTGCACAGACCATAGTTTTAAACCGATGAAAATCGATTTTTAAATCAAGCTATGTAAATAACATCTTTTATAAACCGATCTAAACCTTGCTATTTCCACGCTACTTTACACATCTTTACAGCTTTTCCCCGCTGCATATGAAATTATTCTAGCAGTTGGAGTTTGCTAATCCAAATTGAGGATCAGGAATTCCGATCTTGTTAATTATAGAATGATCAAATATAATTTGATCAAATTACAAGTAATTTAACCATAGAATTGGACATTTGGTTGCGATGCACAAGAACGTGGCAAATTATAATGCTTAGTGCATGGTTTACTATTTCGGGCGCGTACTTCTAGCTTCTTAATAAGCGCAGGTACTTACATATTCCAAGATTAATTGTTCAATATTTCATGATTTAATGTTAGATGTAAATTTTAAATCACTGAACTTGATCTGACTATCCAAGTTCATACGGCGCGGATTACCATGCAGTCAGAGAAGATATGTTGTGATTCAGATGAGATACATACTGGAGCAGTGAGCACATCAAACTACATCCAACTGTACAATTATATCGACATGCAGTTCAAAATCACAATAGTGAAGCACCAGCTACCAGCATACAGGACTACTCTGATCTGTGATTATTTATCAATCTAAGGATAAAATATGCTTTTTACCTTCTGAAGGGAAATTTCGACTCAAAGGGCTATGATGGGTATCAAGCCTTGCTAGTTGTTGGTACACCTACATATCACGATCATGTAGCACACTATNCAACTTAACCCCCCCCCACTCCCGCACTTAGATGATTTAATCCCCTGAACTCTATATCATATATATATAGAGAGAGAGATGGGGAGGGAGGGCGTAACCAAGACTTTTGACTAGTCGGTCAGAGACCAAATAATCAAGTATTAAAACATTCACTCATAACCTAAGCTATAATAGCGAGATTATCTCAGCTTCTTTGTTCAATGCACAATGAAGCGAAGCTGCTTTAGACACTCGACAAGGATCAAGTTTTAAGATATTATCCGATGAATGACGATGTGAATAATCATCGACAATTCGCCAGTAATTGAGCCATGATCACAGATTATCACAGATTATTATTATTAGCCTAAATTTCTCCAGCCTATATTTAGAACTTATTGCACACTGGTCACACTGTGCAGTGTGCAAGTTGTGCTGAAAAGACGTGTGCACACTACTCGCCCAGTCTATCAGACATAAGATGGATAATTAATGTTTAGTAAGATGCATAATAACTTTCGGTATTGAATCTGTAATATTCGCCGTCTTTACCTATCAACCATCTTATGTCTACCACATTACAAAATAAATAACAATTTATAGAATAAATATGATTCTAAAATAAATATATCACATTGTATAATGACATGCACATTAACAGCTAGATTGCCTGCTTGTGTATGTAGCTGCCTACTAAAATACTGATACGCATGTGCTGTTATATGATGACGATGATAAGATAGCTCTATCGAGAAATAGATGCTGCTAATAGCATGCCAGAGAAATGTGAGTAGTTTTTGTAAGATTCGTCGTATGAATAGGTCTATTCATTCACCGCAACGACTCGAAATTGTGCTTAGAAATAATTACTTATGGACCGACTTGGATATCTTCTACATAGTATGGAAACGAGTCATAATTCCACTGGTGACCTGTAAAGACCAGGCACTAAAGACTCATAACACCTACATCTTGGCCAACCGCCAAATTACTATCGTCTCATCTCCGACTTCTCAGATCGGAGAGGTTTTATAACACTTGTATGAGTAGCGTACACCGAGTAAAGGTGTATAATACCGTGCTACTGAGTGATAATCACATCTACAGGGACCTGGTAACCATGGCAACAGGGTTATGATGAGGTGTAATACTCATAGCCCCCTCACACATACCAATAGCAGCTGGGTAATTGTATAATCTATACACAGGGGGGGAGACTCATACATGTGCCAATACTAGACGGGGAAGTGGGTGTCCTATGTCAGTTAGTGACTAGTGATAGTCTCTCAAGACACCTACCGGGCAATGTGCATCCTCAACCTGATGAGCCGTGAATCGTTCCCATGATTTCCACTGTAATTATTGAGGAGTGAGACTATGCGAGAATACGTCACTGGTTGTCACAGAGTTATGGCATAATTAGCGGGAAATGTTATGGTAAAGGAGTTTCAGTGTGCATGTCTGAGTGCTGCCGCATGCCCTGCCTTTGATAAGGCATAATAGTCAGGACACACACTGCAAGTCTTTCGTGTTGAGTGTGGTAGTGAGTCTTGTTTGAGAAATTTGTGGGAAGAATACATACCTAAGAAATCACTACAGAGCAAATCTGTTATTCGAATACCCACCTTCTCCAAACCACTCAATTTACAATAGTCAATAGGTATCGTAGTTTTTCCCCAAATTTCTTTTCGGTTCAGGTCCCTCCCGTATAATAGTATTATGCTGTGATCTTACACTATACGAAGGATCAACCATGTTATAGTGGAATAAGACCAGACATTGATGCTTGATGAAATTATCCAAATGCACTTGTGTACACTTGTCCTATGCAAAGTTGTACCTAATCAAAAAAGTGATTTGCTGAATAGGTTATTGTTCAGTGCTCTAGGAAGGGACACAAAATTAATGATCCTCGATTTCTCACTATGGATTTCTTTCCCAAGATAATTCAAATTAAGGAGCACACTATTGAATGTCTATATAAGGCTCATCCAACTGACCTATTCCTGATGCATTCAGCCAAGTCACTTTGCATTCCCTGGAGCAATGCTTGCAGGTCTCCAACTGGATCAATATTGCCAGTAAAGAGTGGTACACAGTCTTCAATCTGGGCTTCAAGTTCTGCAACAGCAGCTTCAAGATCCAGGGGCATAATATCTGGAGACACTTTGAACTGATTATTAATAGTCATATGTCATTATTTTCAAAGTTTAATGAATTTGTTATGACATACCCATATGCTCTGTTTGCGTCTCCATACCAGTCATCATTGCCTGAAAACAAATAATAGTACTTAGTCAAATAATGGTCCTACATTCTATATCTAATCAATGGCACTTTTGTTACCTTTTCTTGGTAAGATCTTGGTCGTGCAAGGTACTTGGCCACTCTTAACTGATCAACAGCAATAAGGGCTCTAGCATGCTCAGTGAGCAAGTCATTATAATTCTTTTGAAGAGTGATGAATGCCTCGTCATTTGAATTTTGCTCATTCTTCAGAAATGCCCCACCTCTACCAGGGCTCAATTCATTCATCTGAATAACAATGAAAAGTAAATTGAAGTGTACATTGAGTAACAGACATGTTTAGAAAGTGAAAGCTTATGATGAGATACAAAGCTTTGAAATCAAACTATATTTTGTTTCAGCCGATTTTCTTTGGAAATGATGATTATAATTTGGAATGAATATTTCAAAAAGTAAACCTTAAACTAGTTTAGGTGTGCGGAACTGAGTTGTAAATATCTATAAATCTGTAATGAACCAAAACTAATTAGATAAATTGTAATGATGTGTGAAAGAGGGATTTCTTTGTAACTTTGATGATAAATAGGACAAGTACAAAGTAGTGTTGTAATGACCATTTTACTGTAGCAATAAAACGAAGCACTGATCAACACTTGATCAATGCTTTGTTGGTTGATGATAGACTTTTTCATTTTAGATTTTTCCACGCGCAGCACAAACTTATTCTCAGACACAAACTTACTCTCTGACTCATCAGCCTCTGGCATCGCCTGACAATTCAACGCTTTGTTGGTCAGTGCTTCGTTTTATTGCTACAGTAAAATGTTCGTTACAACACTACTTGTCCTATTCATCATCAAAAATAAATTGTGAATAAGCCAAAGGATCAATTTTACAACAATTATAGAATAGAATAGTATAGCATTCATGTAAAATTGATCCTTTCGCTTATTCACAATTCATTTTTATATATCACAAAAATATTCACACCAATTCGAATGAAAAAATACAATATACAACATTACTTTTATTGGAACTCATATCTATTTGGAAAATAATACTTATGTACCGTTATAATCCAATTGTCATTTTTCATTTTTACAAATAACGATGCACTTACGTCTTACAGCGTAATGATCAGTAATTNCAACTCCATTACAACGAGTAGATGTGAGCACAACGCGTGTGGCACACAAAGCTTTTTTGTGCGTTCGCGTTCGTCGCGTTTTGAGTAATAACTGAAAAGTGTATTATGAATTATTGATTATGTACATCATGCGTGCGCGTGTGCACACGTTGCGCGGCGCGCCCCTGTTCTACTCAGTGAACTGAAAAGTCGAAGAAATGACGGAAACGCGCAGCGCGCGGAGTATTTGGGTGACGCAGCGCGGGAATAATCATTTGTACACTGCATTGCATTTCGTTGCCGGATGTTATCTGTCCACTGTTTCTTGCGCGCGCGCCTTCATCGCCTTCGATGAAGGCGCGCCCGCGCGAGAAACAGGTCAGGTAACATCTGACAAAGTGCTCCTATCTGAAGATAATTTGCGGTGTTCGCGATTAAATTCTCGACAGGGGCTATCATCGACAGCAAAACAGGGCCTATCACCAATTTAATGATAACCATGATATTTTGATTTTTGCCATGTTATGATCCAGGAAGAGTTCAATATTTTGGGAAGAAATGTTGTTTATGTCACAAAATCAAAGACAGTACGTTTAGTATCAAATATGAGTTTTCATAGTTATACATGTATCAACTTTGAAATTTGTGAACTGGTTATCAAATTGATTTCCAGTATTTTGTTTTGTAGTATACTGATGCACCTCTTTAGAGAGGACTCACTTAACCGGGTTCTATACTCTTCTTAAAATGATTTCACTGTGGTTTAAATTTAAGGTACTCTTCAAATTTAAGATTGTACATACTTGACACCAGTTTCATTGATTTATCTTGTTGATACTTGATTCCAACTCATTTAATAGCAGAGATTATTGAGATTTGAAAGTGACTCTTATATCCTTTAGACTATCAAGATGATATGAGAAGGTATGAAGAAGCTTTTCAAGAGAAATGCTGCCAAGAAGAACAAAACAACCCTTGATGGTTCATTTGCCAATTTGAGTGTTGAAAGTTCTCCTGGAAGGCCAATATCACAGCTCAGTAACTATTCTGCTGAATCAAATTACAGCCTCTCCAACCTTTCTATTGGTGAGATATTGATATTATTAAGACTTCACAGCTTAACTGAGTTATTCAAATCAATACCAAAGGTTTCTTGCAGTTTTTCATTAAGGGAGTGTATATATGATAATATAACATGCTTTTCCCTTCAGATTCCCTGGGACCTGGACGAGGTTATGTGCTAGCCAAGAAGCAGAAGCTCCCAGCATCCTGCAAGGCTGCTTGGAAAGGAGATATCAAGAAGCTCAAAAAATCACTTAAAAAGGGAGATGCAAATGAACAAGATAAAGATCTGAGGACTCCGTTGCATTATGCTTCAGCACAAGGCCATAATGAGATTATTTCTTACATAATATCTAATTGCTCAACAAATCCTAATATCAAGGATAATGAGGGGAAGTCTCCTGTTATGAAGAGTTGCGAATGCAACCAGCTTGCTTCACTTAAATTGTTGACAGATGCCACCACTTACACTGAACCTATTGATTTGAATTTATCAGATGAGGTCGGAAACAGCCCCCTTATGTATGCTGTATTCAATGAAAATGTTGATATGGCATCATTCCTTACAAATACAGGGATTAATGTCAATCAATGCTCCAAGGATGGTGAAACTCCACTAATTCTTGCAATAAAGAAGAACAATCTTGACATTGTTGAATTGCTTGGCTCTGAGGGGGCAGACATCAATGCAAGTGATAATGAGGGTAGAACACCTTTGATGTCAGCAGTAAAGGCTAATGCTGTCAGTATTGTTAAATATCTCCTGAGCTTGTTTCCTGAAACAGCTACTAAAGACCAACATGGCTGGAGTGCACTCGATTTTGCCCAAGTCTGTGCTGACAACACTTGTTTGAGACTATTGGAAGATCATGATAAAAAGTGCGACAACCCTGAGTATAATCCAGAGCATGATAATATTACCACTATCAACAGTCAAGATGAAGCTGTGAATCACAAAAACTCCTCAAATGATTGGACTGCACCTCCGGAGGGGGATCTAAGTGATGATGAAAATAGTTTCCTTTCGTCACCAATTGAGCTGAATGGTGCAATATCACCTGAAGTCCCTATCAATGAATCAGTAGACGACATTGAAGTTGAGTTCGACCCTGTATTGATTTCTGACAAGTCTATCTCGGAGGTAGATCTTTCATATTCTGCTGATAAATGTATTGAACCTGAGATGAAGCCAGGTTCAGCAGTAAATAGACTCTTGGAGGCTATGAGCAAAGATGAAGATTTGAGTGAAGGCCAAGTTGAGTTGCCCACTCGTGTTTCTTCCACACCAAGTCCAAAAAGTTTCAGTACTGATTTCAATTCTCTTGGTCAAGTATCCAATATCAAGGATGATGACTCCTCCTTGAATTTGAGTTCAGAAGATATTGGTTACATACCAACAGTACCTCTATCTGATGATGTGAAAAAAGATGAGTTTGGGATCAATGAGGACCTTGGAATTGGAATCGAACTTTTGCATGATGTTTCAAGTACATCAGGAAGTTCAGATAAGAACAGCGAAAAGTCAGAACCAGGCGACCTTTCTCTCCCTGGGAATGCTAATAAGCCTAAACAGCTACCACCAACACCCCGGAAGAGTAGTTCTGAAGGAAGCACCCCGAAAGCATCACCAAGAGATGTTGGATATCGCATGGATGATGATGAAAGTACCCTCAGTTCGATCACTGAGAAAACAGAGCCTGTCCTAAGTCCTGAGGTGGGCGAAGTTGCAAGCCCAGAGTTCATCTCGCCTCTACCTGAGAATACCTTATCAGATAGCATATCAATAAACTCTGATATAGAAATTTCTGGTTACATTTCAGACAGTATGGCCAGAAGTGCAGAGAGTGGTAGAAAATCAGTGAGTCCCAAAGGTGATACACCAAGTGACTTTAGAATGACCCCTCAGAATAATGGTCAAAGGATCGATGAGTCATCAGAAAGCACAAGAGAAGTTCCAACAGCAGGCGTTGCATCCCCAAATAGAAGTGCAACTAAGTCATCTCGAAGCAATCAATCAAGTATTGCTGATGGAGTGAAAGGTGCTAAGCTAACTCCGTCCAGTTCTCTCAATAAATCTGAACCAAAAGTCCATTTCGGTAATATGCTGGGTGATGATGGAGATTCCGATGATACATCAAATGAGGAATTAGAAGTTTTCAATGAGAAGCCAGTGCAAAAAACACATAGCTCTAAAGCTGACATCAATGATTTGAGTATTGTTTCCCATTCAAAAAGTTCCCTGACCGATAGAAACATTCTTGACTCTGCTAGGTCCAGTCCTAACAAGCTGAAGGACCAACGTTCTTTGAAAGAGGAGTGTATCACGGAGGATACCTTATCTGGCACTGACTATGATGATGAAGCAGAGAGGCTGCTTGCTGAATCTAATGACCTGTTATTAGGATTCAAACCACCACTACAGAAAAATGGCAGTATGAAAATTGATGTCCATGATGAGGTCAGAGTGCCAGCTGCCTTAGCACCTGACGTCTCCACAGGTAATCTAGATAACAGCTTTGAGAGCAAATTGATCAGTCAAAAGAATGATTCAGTTCCATCCACTCATAATGATTCTGGAGCTATGAAAGATGATTCAAGTTCAGATGAAAGTGAAACAGGGAGGGTTGCCAGAAAATATCTGGATGCTAAGAAATCACGAAACAGTTCTATTGACAGTCCTGGACCAAAGCCTGTTTCATCAACAAATTCAAACTACTGCTCTTCAATTAGCCCATTGGAAGGCGACTTTATTGATCAGACTTCTGTCCCAACTTCGAAACAAGCAACGCCTAGAGTTTCCATGGGAAATGCCCCAATATCATTCACGGAACCAGATAGAACAAGTACTCCAATAAAATCCAAAGCAGGCGAAGCATTTGACGCATCAACAAGTTCTCAAGACCAAGCTCCTTCTACGACAGATCCATTGCTATCTGCTAAATATGAAGATATTGAGAGGAGAAAATCTGAAGCAGAACGTGAGCTCCAAGAAATCAGGAAGTTGAGGAGATCACAGAGCCCATGTTCACAGACTGAATCATTAGCAACAGATTCTAGAAATGTAAAATCCGATCTTCTTCGTGCAGAGAGTCAAGAATCTTTAAACTCGATGGTGAACAGAGAAGACATGCCTTTGGATGCGTCTGTTGTCGCAGAAAATGCCGTGAAGATGGATTTGCAAGCAAATCCCAACCTTTCACCAGTAGACAGAGCTGAAACAAGTTTGAATGACTGTGCAACAGCGTTGAATGAGGCCGTTTCTTTGATTCAGAGTAATTTAGACATCAACAGCAACCCCATTTTGAGAGAGCTTCAAGATCAATTGAAGGAGACAAAGCACAAACTTCATCGTGTTTCTGAGTCAAAAGCCAAAAGCGAGTCAATAAGAAAAGAATTGGAGATTGAAATTGAAGAGCTGCGTAGGAAGAATGAAATGGTGTCGAAGTCTAAAACGAATGATGAGAAGACAAAAATGGATCTCGAGTTAAGCCTTAGAAGTCTGCAGATGAAATATGATCACGAAGTGGAGGAGAGATGCAACCTACAAGCTCTCTATAAAACGGCCAAGGAAAGTTTGAAAAAACTTGAAACAAGTCACAAAGAATTAGTGGAGAACAATAATTCTGTTGGAGCGTCGAACCGACAGCAGTCATTCGAATTCCAGAAACTTGATCAATCAAAACAGCAATTAGAAGTTGAGCTAGATGAACTCAAGAAGCTGCTCGAAGAGGAACAAAAAACCCGACTCATTCAAGAAGAGATGTTCAATGAGCAGGTGAACAGGAGCAGGGACTTATCAACTGAAGCTTCCAAAAACATTAGGCAGAAACAAGATCTTCTCCAGCAACTCACAGAAGCTGAGGAGGTATGTAGGAATGCTGAAATAAGAAACAAAACTCTGATTACAGATCTCAACAATATCAAAAAGAAATACGAAACTGAGTCTCAAAATTGGGTTAATAATGAAGCTGAAACTAAAGCACAGATACAAAATCTTGAGGGTAGGGTTGAAGAACTCAATATGAAGCTGGAAAAAGATGCATCAAAACTTGAGAACAAGGAATCTGCTATAAGGGAGTTGGAAGAGAAGCTAAGAGGTGAGATATCTTCTCTGACCGTAGCAACACATGAGTTCAATTTAAAAGAAAATGAACTGAAAACAACCAACAAACAAATTTCTGATGAGGTGCAAAAACTGAAAGTTGAATGTGAGAAGATTTCCACTGAAAGAGACTTGACGGCTAAGCAGCTATCAGATATGGAAAACAAGCTCAAGCAGGCTGAAGAGGTTGGTACAGTCTCAGCTAATCAGCAAATCAATGCGTTGAATCAAAAGCTGGGAGAAGTCAACACTCAGCTTAAGTTCAAGGGAGAAGAAGTTGAGGAAGCCCAACACAAGTTGCGAAATGCTCAAGAAGAGATTCGCCAATTGGAGCTTCGACTTGAAAGGGCAGATGAAGTCCAGAGAATGAAACAGGATGCACTAACAGCAGATGCCGACCACCTTTCAGATAGCATTGCAATGAAGGACGATAAGATCAAGACATTGCAAATTGAAGTAGGCGAACTGGAGGAAAAACTTCTTCATTCCCAGAAAAAAGTTAAAGACTTTGAAACTGAACTCGAGGAGACAAACAAGCTGATTCTGAACAAGAATGGTTCCCTTCTTTCCAATGTGGAGAGGGAGCAAGTTAAAGACAAATACGTTTCTAACTTGGAGGAAAAACTACAAAGAGAGCGGGAAAGTCTGAGTAAAACAAACCATGACTTCGAGCTACTCAAGTGTAAATATGATCACTTGGCTGATGACAACAAATCCCTCGAAATGCAAATTCAGCAAATGTCAGAAAGCCTGCAAATCAGAGACGATTCCGTCAGCCAAGTAAATGATAAGTTGACGGAAACCAGAACTCGTTTGTTGAAAGAAAATGATAAATCAAGGGATGAGCTTAAACGGAAGAATGAAACTCTTCAAGAACACATGTCCGAACTGAGGCAGAACCTAGTGTCTGCTGAGGCAGCTCGAGATATGGCTGAAATTGAGAATAATAGACTCAAACAGGAGGTTAAACAACAAGCATCCTCCATGAGGGTCAAAGAAGATATGTTCAAACAGCAGAAGTCAACTTTGGAAGCAAAAACTGCTGAAATGGGAGATGAAGTCAAGAAAATGGAGAAGAAGTTACAAGACCTCTACACTGAAAGACTTCATCTCAAGAATGAGCTCTCCAATACAAAGGACAAACTCGAATCTGAAACAGAAGCTCACAAAGATGTGGAACGAAAACTTGATGGTCTTTCCCTGAGTAACAGTACTCTTAACAACGACATCATAGAACTGAAGGGGAACCATGACCGTGAACTTCAGAATAAGAACCACTACATGGAGCTATACAAATCGGAACAAGAATATACTCTGCAGCTGAAAGAAGAACTCACTGAAGCAAAGAAGAATGTCAGCTCCTTGGATGCTCTGATTGAGACAATGAAGAATACTGTTGAAGAGTTGAAGGATAGCAATAGAGAGGAGAAGCTGGGGAGGACTCTTGCGTCCAAAGAGTTAGATGAAACCCGTCAGATGCTGGAGAATGAGATCAAAACCCGTTCTCATATTGGATCAAGGATCATGGAGCTAGAAAAGGAAAACCTTGATCTCAACAATGAGCTGCACAATGAACAGAAGAAGGGCAAGAAGGCTCTGCAGCATAGGAAGGTATCTGAGGCAAACGAAGCTGCCCTTCAGGAGAATATTTCAGATCTACACCGGGACATTGGTGAGTGGTCATGAAATTTCTTCTATTCTACTGATCCATGATTATTGAGTCGGGTATTTTCATCACATAAAAGCATTGCTCATCTTATAACTTATTTCAGCTGAATTGAAGGACCAATTGATGAATACTCAGAAAGAACTCGAAGATTTGAAAGTTAAAGAGCAGAAGTACAATGCACTCAAAGGAAAGGTTAGAAGTAAACCTATGAAACATCATTTCAATTCCTCTCTTATTTCAAAAGTTGAAACATGAACCACAAGTTTCTAACCCTAGGTATCCTTTCACCAGGTGCAAAGGGACAAGGTTGCTCAGAAGCGGAAGTTTGATGAGATGGAAAAGACACTCGAAGAAGCACAGAATGGCGTGCGTCGAGAGAGTGAGAGACGGGGCGAAGCCGAGGGCAACTACCTACTCATCAAAAATGAGATGCAAAGTAAGTTTGACATGATCAAAGCCAATTTCTTCTAAGTAACTGATAAGTATCGCATACTTTGAATTTCTCTATGCCTGTGCCCAAAAGCCCTGACGGTGTTTAGGTACCATATTTAGTGTTTGCCATTGGTCCTCATAATTCCCTCATTAAACCCTATAAAACAGTACACTAGAACTCCACAGCTGTAATAATGATGTACCTATATAAAAAAGAATTATCGCCTTTCTGGTCGTCATGGTAACTGGCTGTAGGTGTTGTTTAAACCTTGAAAATATGTTTACAGTTTAGTGTTATACACAACACATTTTCCCATTCCCCATATCACACCAGGTATTAGGTAAGGTACCACATTGAAAAAACACGTTACTAACACTCGAGTCGAGGACTGAATTCTATTGTAGTACTGACGACATTCTCAACTTCTGTCAACTTCATTATTGACCATTTCTCCTAAATAATTGTCCAATTTCAGCTCTCCAATCCAAGGTGCAGCAGCTACAGGGTGAGAGTGCTACAAACAGCAAAGCCAGGCAGAACGCAGAGGTTCGGTGTCAACAACTACAGCTAGAACTGAACAATGTCCATAACAAGATTGGATCTGAGCTTGTTACCAGGTAGGCCTAGGTCTATTATATTTTGTTATATTGGTGATGGTAGCTCTGTTGTAATCTACTTATTGCTGGGTGTGTCATGCAGTAGGTAAATATCAGGAATAAGCTCAGGTATTATAAGATAAGCTGATTCCTGATGTAACCATGACGTAGCTGATACTAGCATGATTCTGAGTTAACTTGGACCCCGGCCAAGCTTTGTTCGACCTATTACACAATTAGACTTCTGGATGCAGGGTCCCCCTTCACTCGATGAGAGGTGCGCTCTGATTGCCCAATGCCCATTAGCCCCGTGCTTTTGGAGTTAATTAGTTAATTGGTCTATAGAAAGGCCCAACATACTCATGTCTCATATGCCAGAATAAGACTAAAGGCACTGCGGCACTGCAGTGTATAGTCCATGATAATCCCTGAGCTGCACACTTCACGTGGGTACTACACGTTTGCAGTACCCCGGTAACCATGACAACAGAATAATATGGTGGTTCACCTTCTCACCCATTATATCGACTAGAGTGTGTTAGAATCAGTACCTATGCAGGATATCAAATCAGTTGATATTGCACCATGCCTCATCATTAATTTGACAGTAAATACCGATTACCCGCTACTTTATTGCCAATAAAAATGGAAGTGGGTGCTGTGCCTATATTTGCATTATTTCCACCACCAGCGGTTACACCAGCGGTTACACCAGGTCCTACTCAGGAAGCTGTGTGGTTGCTGGTTATGTGTGGTGATTACTGTGACAAGTAATCAAAGCATTGATCAAATGTTGGAGCCTTGATGGATGGAAAAATGCGATTACAAGATGATCTTATACCTATGACACTGACCACATGCAAATCATGCTCATATATTTCATAAGCTTGACTGAATTGATGAATTATTAACCTTACTTCTCAGACTGTTGTTATATGGTTATTAATAAATTGGCGCAGTAAATTTCCAAAATTCTCAAAATCTCGAGTCTGTAATTCGTTTAAATTCGGCGAATTCGGATTTTAGCCACTGCTGATTTCTTAGAGTGAGCAGGTGAAGTAATGTTTAAAATACCTCATTGCGTACAGGACAGCTGTCCCAATCCGTGTTACAGGGTGGGTCATAGGACGATGTACTGTATCACACCATTTTCGGGAGTATTCAGAGTGATTGATATGATCCTATTGGCTATCCGGTCAATCAACACGATTTCCTATGATAAGCATTGAAAACCATCATGAGATATCAAACATGTAGTAGAGTACCAGAGTGTATATCTTACTCTTAGTAGCATGCCTCTCTAGTCATGGCTAATAAGTACAAGATGTAAGGTAATGGCTACTTGTAAAGAACCTCTGTATTACTTCTCATCAGAATTAATGGAGGCCTACGATTGTGTTTGATTGTTTGTGTGCGTGTGTGTGAGTGGGTGTGTGTCAGTGTGAATGTGTGTGTGTGTGCGNCTTACCTGGTCAATAAAATCTCAGTTTCTTTTCAGCGTCATATATCTGACAATCATGTCCATTTAGGGTGAAAATTGAAAAATGATCATATCATATGGATATTTGCATGCTTGAAAATGTTTTCTTGGTAACATCACATCTTTCGCATTCAGAGATGAGTTGGAAAGCGTTAGGAAACAAGCCGAGGGAAAAGCGAGGATTGAACTAAACAGAAAACTTGAAGAGATCAATGCGTTAGTAACATTGTCCCTTATTTCAGTATTTTATTGAGTCTGGAATGTGTTGTAGGTACCTTCTGAATCATAAGATATATGAATAACTAGGATTCATTTTCGCTCAATAACCACCCAACATGACGTGATATCACTCATTCACTCATGTGTCCTCAATCCTCCTATAACCATGTGTACTGTGTAGGCAATTAGAAGAGCAGAGCAACGCGCGGACTGTTATTGAGCAGATGAGGGCTGAGAACGAGGAGAAAATGAGACGAGGATTCGAGAAAACAGCGGAGGAGTTGAAGAGAGAATTGTCCGAGGCTAAATCAGCACTTACCAAGGACCAGGTGAACGCGAGCACGCTCATATCGGAGAATAGGATGATCAAATCACTGCTGGAGAGGGAGCAGGAGCGACGGAAACAGGTTTGTCACAAACATGTTCAGTGATGACTGATGACGTCATCGAATTGTATCGTTTGTGATGATGTCACCTGTGTCATAAAACTGTATGAAAGTATAGAATATACTTACATCCCCCTTCTCAGTTGGAGACATCTCTGGAAGAATCACAACGTGACCTGTACAACAGAACACGTGACTATCGCGATTACAAACCGCCCGTTGCCCCTGACAACGGCCCCGACAAGAACATCAACACTCACACACCCCGAAAACACTACTCAGACCCCAGTGAAACCCTGGCCCGGATGAAAGCCCGGTTAAACCAGAGCATAAACAAGTATCTTGATGAGAAGATAAACAATGACGGGAGTAAGGAGGTGTGGTCGAGTAGTGGCAATAGCACGCCGCCCGGCGGTGGCGATGTCAACTTGTCGGTTAGGGGGGATCAGGCGGGGAGACTGTCACCTTCCCCTCGGTATACGAGTATCATGAAGAGTAACTACTATCTGTAGCGTTATCGGAGAATCGGTTTTCCTGGTATATAGGAATGGGTGTTTAGGAGATGTCATAGAGATAGAGGACAGAGATGCAACGCGTTGGAGTCACATTGTGGCCCGTTAGTTAGATAGGTAGGTATGTAGTTGGGACACTTAAGAGGATTGTTTTTTCAGAGTGTAAAAACTGACAACTCTAACACAGAATGTGTCTACCGATCAGACTCAGAAACAGTCATCTGAAACATATATTTTACTGCAATTTAAATTATTATAAACTTCCAGTATATCTATGTTTACATTCATATTTCCCCACCTTTTTCGAAAGATAACCGTTATTTAATAAAATATCGTATGCAAGCTGATTCTGGATGTTGTTTTTTTGAATGCTTGCTAGTTTCAACATCTAGCAGTTTCTATAGTACCTATCTGATAAAGCTCTCTGTCTCCAAATTTAAAGTGCTTGTTAGATTCTTCTGCTGCAGATGTTTGCCCATTCTGCTACTGACACGTGCACAAGATTTATATGTGGTTGTGTGTCAAAGGGAAAGTGTCAGTGGTCAATAGTGGTGTCAAGACAATTGGTGTCAAGGGTTTGCTATGTGGTGTCAAGAAAATTGGTGTCAAGGGCTTGCTATGTGGTGTCAAGTAGCGGGTATGTAGAAATAGTTCACTAATGACTGATTATAAGTAGAGCTGTTGCGGTGATGAGATCGGGGATGGGACCATGGTTTTTATAATATACTGGGTGATGTGATTGTTCCATATTTCCTGACTATTGAGCTTAAATTTGATAGTAACCGTGCTTTTTTAAAATTCTTACAGTTTCTGGTTACAGCTTGTTTTGAGTTAAATGAAATAGCTACGTAGTTCGAAAGTGATTAACTACCTAATCAAAGTGTTAAAAATTGATTGAGTCGATAAAGCTAACCTGGAGAAATGATCTCAGTTTGATAACTTGATGTCGATGATAGCACGACGAAGATAAAGTAGACAAGTTTTGAAATGATAGTTTACTTATTATGACCAACTCTGGTAATCAATACCTATGATTTGATAATGAATTAGGTAATAGCAGCTTTAACAATAACCAAGTAGTATTCACTAATCAGTAACCATCAATTTCAGTATTTTTATCTCGTAATAATAAGTATGATGGATATTCTTTTGATTATTTTCTTGTACAGTGTATCATTTTCTATTCTATATTTTGCAATTATTTTTCATTGAAACTGTATTTTCCTTTTGTTCCTTTCGGGAAGTCTTGAATCCTTGAATTTTGAAATCCTGCAAAATAATATGGCGTTATGCCAAAATCTTGAATATTTCTCAGATTTCTTGCTATGTTACCTGCTGTGTACAGATAACAGGATGTTGTCAGTGTGTGTCGGTGTAAGTTGAACAAGCATTATAATTGGTTCGCACACGCTCACATATTACCAAATACCCATTAATTGCCTGATTAAGAGTAATAATTAGCCTAACCGGGTTTGATTATCAGATATCAGGATACCCCACGCTGATCCGAACACTCGGCTAGTATTTCAGGAATCGCGGGGAAACAACCCTCCCTAATCCCAATTACACGCCCCGTCTAAGTGCATACCCTAATTGTGGGGTGTACCACCCGTTGTCATGGATACCACTCTAGTTGCGATAGCAACCCACTAGTCAGGATGTCGGTATATACACCATTTCATTGGTCGGGCACAGTCACGTGACACTCAGGAGGGTCTCTCATTGGTTGAGTGATAACAAGCTGAATTCGGCCGCAGCCTGTGGGCCAATGATGGAGAAAGCTTGTTTCCCGGGCCTTTGTATGGGCAGCCGGAAAGGAGTTAATTAGTTAATTAGTCCCCTCATTTTGCCATATTACATGTCATGAATCATGTGCATAATTGTCGAAATGGGAAAATATAAGCGAGATGGGAGAGGTTGCTTCGAGAAAAATAAGCGTGTGTGTGTCCCTCAAAGCGCACAACTGTTGTTTAAAATCTTTAGTGAAGGTAAGGTATTCAAGTAACGTGTATCCATGACAACCAATTGGATATAAATTGGAGCGGTAAACCATACTCACAGGGGGGTTTAAACCATTGTTCCAACTGTAAAAGTGATATGTAACTGATTGA
Organism: Beroe ovata; assembly: GCA_946803715.1. Classification (NCBI taxonomy): domain Eukaryota; kingdom Metazoa; phylum Ctenophora; class Nuda; order Beroida; family Beroidae; genus Beroe; species Beroe ovata. The sequence continues at coordinate 26,167 of CAMPET010000454.1, forward strand.
TGTAAGGAACATTCTAGTTACTTTCTCGTGAACTTGAAAAGGCAGCCGATGAGCAATGCCCATTGAGCATAGCTATAACTCATATTTCAGCTAGTGATTAACCATAAAGATACCAGGTGTTCTAAACCACTAAACCAGTTTATGCAGCATTTTAGACATATTTACTTGGTTTCACTACATACCACAATATATCGGGTAACCTACACCCTACTTACCTACGTTTCATTTTATCGGAGCCGTTGCCATAACAACGTCCGGTGAATGGTAATTAATTTTGAATGGAGCAAGGACATTGATACAAATTCCGGTTCACTTTTCACCACTGCAACAAAGATTTTGGAATGCAATTCAATTAAACACTGTTGTTGGCTACCTAATCCAATAATTTTCATAAAACAAGACGCAACAGATTGTACACTCCAGGATGCATCTGACACAATTCTCACAGTCCATGTTAACCCTACAAGCATGTGTCACAGCTGGCCTCGTCAGATATCCGGAAGATATCGTAAAACACGACTTATCCGGTGGTCACAGTAAGACAAGGATATAAATAAGTGGTATCAGTGTACTAGTAAAAGCTCTGGGGATTGCATGCATGGGGGGGATAATGGTGCTGTCCTGCACAACCTCAAGACTCAACTGTGCGTGACGCATGTCTTGAGATCTCACTGCTCTCATCAATGGAGCATCCCACTGAAGTGTCAGTTTATGTCTCGTCACTCATTTGAGTGATAGATCTCAAGATTTAGCCAAGTCAAGTTTGAATCTGCAGACATCCTGGTAATTGGCGTACAGGGGGCTGAGAGACTTGCACCACTACAACTTATTATGTCACAGAGACCTTTTGATGGTTGCCAACGAAAAACGTTCTTCATTCCGATAAGCTGTGACGCGCGAAGCTCCATAGAGTTTTGGACTGTCA
>CAMPET010000456.1:6903-30820 GCA_946803715.1 Beroe ovata
TGTGTGTGTGTGTGTGTGTGTGTCATGTGTGTGTGTGTGTGTCATATGTGTGTGTGTCATATGTGTGTGTCATGTGTGTGTGTGTGAGAGATAACTAGCACTTGCACTGGACCGCAAAAGTAATTGCGTGGATATGATTGTGGTGTCAATGATCATGTAATATACACAGATTATACACACATGTATCACCCCACAGGAGTAGCGTGATGTTGGCCCTAGTCCTACTCCATGCCGTATTGGTTGGCCTGATCCCGGTTATAGCAACCACACACAGAACCGTTAGTGTCAATGGTGCACTGATGCACAGCACGAGCCACTACGATTACACGTTCCAGCTGATAAGTGGTCAGGTTACCTACTATTCCAACGAGCTCTTCTCAAGGCACGACGAAGAGAGTTATGATTCGGCAGTGAGGTACGGTCACATCTACAAAATCACGATGGTCGTGTTCCCGCGCATGCTGGCAATAATCGTCATGGTTACCGCTAGTCTGATCGTTGTGGTGCGGCTCTTCAAGTCCAGGAAGCTGGCTTGTTCGTCGCGTGGCAACAAGATCCAGGTGTCGGTCACTCTGCTCATCCTTGCGGCTATTTTCTTCGTCACCTTCATGCCGCTCTGCATCATGACCATTATTGATGTAGCTAAGCCCGCCTTCATGGATGACTTATCATTCACCCACCTGATCTTCTACTTGACCCCAGCCTTCTACCTAATTGCATTCGTGAGTGCTGCCATCAACCCACTCGTCTACCATCTGAGAGGGAAGAGCATCTTCGAGTCGCCCACGGGCAAGAATGATCAGCGGCAGACGAAAGCAACCATCGTGTGCAACAACACGCGTGTGTCGATGCTCACCCAGGGGAGCGAGGTGCGTGAAACAAGCAACATTTGAGTGAGTCACGTGACAGAGTGAGATTCAGGGGACCATGATCATTGATGAGGAAGCGAGTGGATCATGAGGGCGGACCGATCCACTGGATAAAGATATTAAAAACCACTTAAGACAGGCACTCTGATGAAAAGTAGAAGCAGTTGCTATCTGACCGAAGAATACAAGTAAGAATGGAAAAGGACAGAATCAGATATTGAGCCTGTAGATGTCAGAGGTCTCAAAATCGTACTACTTGAAAAACGCATGGATAATGTATGGGAAAACTATGTACTCTGTTTATGTATCTGAAGAACAATAGTTTCTTCATTAAATCTATCTGTGTACCTACTATGTACTGTATAGTTTGCAGTGAATTTAATCTTTACCATTACTAATCTTCTGATAATCGATCTTATCCGACTATATTATGGTCAATATTTTATCTAAAGAAACCTTATGATTTTAGCATATCATTATGCTTATCTATGGTTTATTCTATCTTATGCAGTTTCCACGTGTGAGCATTTGCTAAAATAATTATTGTGAGTCTCACTTGTACCGGAGACGAAACACCCGAATTTAAGCTAAACACCTAATCATTAGGTACCCCTAACAACTATTATAATCACTTGATGATTATAATAACTCGATAATTAATCACTTGATAATTATAATTACTCGATAATTAATTACTCACATTCATGATACACAGCATGTCTCTCTCGAACGCTGCGTTGTACATTTCACTTATCTCCCTCTGAGCGGCACAGCAGTTTTCAGGTGGCCCTGCGTGCGGGTGGAAAGTGAAAAACTCAGTTTTTTCATGAAAAAAGTTGTCACATATTCATATCTTCTCAAATACAAAGATAGGGTCAGTATTCAGTAACATCTACACCCACCCTCTATGATGACGTGTCTATCCTGACTTGGCTTCTTGCCAAGCTCGTCAGTCTGTGTGATCGTTATCTTTGTCCCAGTCCTCTTCATCAGGTCAATAAGACCGGCATGTCGGTGTCCGAATATCTTCTGCAGGAGGTCGTTGTGTGCCAGTAGCTCCAACACTGCAGACTTGTATGAGGAAACTGCCGGCTGTAAGGAGATATATAATTAGAAAATTCAGCCTAAATCTTTGCAAGTTTTTCATCTTAAATCGGTTTGGTAATTGAACCTTGCTCAGCGTAGCCCTCTCATCCTGAATAATCTTGAGAATCATCGATATCGCCTGGTTACAGGTCTCTGCATTACCAAATATGGTAATCTCCTTCTTCAGACTATGCGCGTTGTCCTTCCTATGTATGTCCACTCTGAGAAGTGACACACGATGTCAACTAGGCATTGTCAAGTGCACAGAACCACGAACAGGGCTCAAAGATATGGAATTCTCAGAGACATAAACCAGAAATCTCCTATGAGTGAAATCATTATCATGTCATGAGAATAATCGCTCTCTCAATATGACCGAGGAGAAATCGAGGGAGGTGCACAGTGCGAGTGTACCTGGCGCCAGTGGAGTCGGTAATCCGTCTGATTGTCTTGCCCTCCTTGCCGATGATAGCACCGATCATAGTGCTGGGGACGACCAACCTCACGGGGAAGTTGGACTCCTCCGAACACTTCCTCATCCCAGCAACAGTTTCGTGTTGAACAGCCGAGCCCTTGCTGTGTCAGAGGGGAGAGATGTGTTAGGGGGAGGCGTGGAAAGAGGGGAGAGCTGTGTTAATGGGAGGCGTGGAAAGAGGGTAAAGACTAAAGAGGAACATCGAGGGGGCTGGGGGATGGATTATGGAATCCTTGCTGTGTGAGGGTAGGTTTGTCAGAGGGGGAAAAGATGTGTTGGGATAGTTGTGGAGAGGTGAAAGCGGTGGACATGGGACTGGAGTTGGGGACTGGAGTTGGGGTACTGGTGAATTGGATAACATTATATAGGGAAGAGAGGTGGCCGTTAAGTTCCAAACCGGTAAGGTCCTCGAATTAGCAAAGTATATGTCGGGGCGAGGGAGAGGTCATGTTTTTCAACACGGCAAACTCACCGAGATCGCGGCTTGTTCTGTTTCATGGGAGAGTTTTGCCCCTGCTCAGGACAGATTACCTGAAGTCTGGCGCCCTGGGATACTGAGAGTTATATGTGGACAGAGTATCCTGCAACCTCAACCCTCACCGTGTACAAGTCATAACCTCAATTGTTTTCCACCCATTCATAGGCTATCTCAAAACTTACACAAGTTCATGGGAATCGGCATCTCACCTCAAAATTCGTGTCATGAAACTTCTCTATTGCGGTCTGGGCATCCTCCTTCAGTTCATACGTGACAATTCCTCTCTTCCACAGATTATCCTCTCCGTCATCCGTGAGCTCGGCCTTCTCCACTCGTCCAACACTCGCCATCATGATCTTCAACTTCTGCGAGATTTTCAGATTATAGCGGACAACTATGCATATTGGAGGACAACAATTGACTGAGCAACGAGGGAAAATTTTGTGAGCAACCCTTATCAGAGGGAATTATAACATTAGAGTTTGGTTAAACAATGGAGGGTATCTATTAACAACAATACAGCGAGTGAAACAGGACAACATGTTAAAATTCATCAGAGAAAATTACCTATGATTATGATTAACAGGATAATTTCTAACTATATAAGTTACAAACACTGTCGAGTGTCGATCTGATTACAGTTCAGGGACGGGGGCTCATATCACTTAATGTGTGTAACGTGCATTTTCACTTAACAAATTTCTGGATTTAATCTTGTTTTTGTTGGTGATTTTCAAGAAAAACATCGGTATGTACCTACAAGATTGGCGTGGGAAAAACTTACCGCAAATAAAGATTCCTTGCACTGGGAGAATATATACTGAGATAAAGTAAAACTGTATAACGTACTGTCAGAATATGAACACTGACACAATATGAAACAGATATATATAGCGGGTAAAAGTGTACTGATATAGGTACTGCTACCGTGGTGAAATGCTGCCACTCTTATCATCACATGAATGGTCCTTATCTCCCCAACCGTTTTCTCTTATCTCACTCACACACACCGTGCACTTACAAAATTTCACATGCACCTACGATTAACATATATCGATTTGGTACTTGATTTCCTACTCGACGATTGGACATTGGATTTCATATTCGCTGATCGGCATTCAGGAAAATCCACCACGTCATCATTGTAAGAGAATCGCAAAAACATGTGATAGAAAGATAAAAACGCGGCAACTAGTGCCGGTGTCGATGCAACAATAAGGCAACAATAAGACAACAGTAACGCAACAATAAGACAACAATAACACCGACACAAGTTGCCAAGCACGCTTCAAAATTCAAGTGGTTGTTGACCTCACCTCCCAGTTAAGGTCTCCCGGTATATTCAGGATATGGAGAGTTGCTGGTCCCTTAACCGGTCTGACTTGCCGATTTGCTAGCTCAACGTCCAAGCAAATGCTGCCCGGGTCATCCATCAAATCTGAGCGAGAAAGTTGAGTGAGTATACTGAGTAGTGAGTAATGAGGATGATTATTGAATAAAATGAGGAATTGGTGCAAAAATGAGTAGGGAGCGAAAGGACAGTGGGAATTTCAAACATTTGAGTATGAGGACTGATGTCATATCTCACCTTTTTCGTACTTAATAGCGGCATCTGCAGATCTGGAATCTTCGTATTCAACAAATGCGAACTTTCCTTTTAATAATATCTGAACAATGAGTTAGAAATCATAAGCAGGTTTGAAAGTATTCACATGACAACAGAGAGTCGATCATTATCGAATATGGACGGCCGATTGAAAAACAGGAATTTTTGGAACATGGAAACATGAACCGGGTCTAAGTTAACTGACCTCTTTGATTTGACCGTGCCTGCCAAATCGGTTCTGCAAAAAATCGTCGGAACAATTGTCGGGCAAATTTCCAATGTACAACTGCGTCATTTTAACAAAATACTGGATCTCTGTGTATGTATAGCTATTGATAATCGCCTAGTGGGAGTGAAGAAAGTTTTATAGTTCCTACAAAAACAGAACTTTTCAAGAAATCAGCCATTCTGAAAAGTATCCCGTTTTTAATTCTTCAGGCATGAATGCAAGCAAGTGTTACCCGTTATGACTAGGTAATCGGAACAGTGAAAATGGAAGTAATTAACGATAGAAAGTTAACGAGACGGTTGGGAAATGAATGCAAAGAGAGAGCGCGTAGCAATATCCTGTCTTGGGTCTAAAACCGAGCAGCGTTCTGATTGGTTGCGCGCACGCACGTGACATGTCACGTGGGCGGCCCGCGTCGTTCTTCTGAGACTGTCCACCGTGTCGCTGTAGGAATGTGTGTATGTGTGAGAGAGAGGGGATATAGCGTGTAACAACTGTGTGTGTGTCAAGTAATCCACATTCGAGGAATGTATGTAAGATGAGTTGTGACTTGTGTATCGTTGTGTGGTTCATTGAACTGTTAGTGTAAATGACTGATACATGACTGATGTTCAAGGTACATATAGTGTGTAACTATGTAAGATCATTGCCTCTCACACCAACATATCATAGTGTTGTTTTAATTTGAAATTTCAATTAAAAATTTATAATTTCCATCATGGCTGTTGAAGCTGTACCATATTTCTTACAGATGCCTCATGCCATCACGAGTCGTGAGAAATAGAATTAAAACAGGTTTATATTCATTTGGAAAATGCAAATAAATGAGATATTCATAATCTCACACCACTGATCGATATTGCCACAGATATCGCACATATTCCTGTCATCCATCAGTCAGTTAATCTTCATCAACAATCAGTCTCATCTCACTTGCAGCCACTTCTTCAAATACTCCTCTACTCTGACATGTACACGATGCCACTCTCTTATGTTGCCATGTTTGGACATATGGCACCGTCATCCTAGAATGGAAAACGATTATCGGTTTGTAATCCGTAATTTCCTGCGGCAAATCCAAACTCAGATTTGCCGGAAATCGGCACAACTGTAGATAACAAGTCAGTGACGATGATCTACTCACTTGTATTTGAAGAGGTATGCTTGGCATGTTACTATGGTCCCAGGTGGGGCCAAACAGTGATAATCTGCCAACATCATCTTAGACTCTGTTGTCTCGGTACCGTAGGAAAACTCATAGCCGACTGTCACCTCGACAGACACTTTGCTGCTTGCAAGGAGCGGCACACCACACTTGAACTCCGTGCCTGTTGTGATTTCCACCCCGGCAGTGTGGGTGAAACTCCTTGTTCTGTCAACCTGTTCAGCCACGGAGAATGTCGTGGATTGGACGATGGACGAGTCCTGGTTGTCGATATACTGATACCCCACCCTCTCCGGTCGGTACAACTTGACACTGCCCTGCTGGTTGTCGAATGTGATGTTGCTCAGGAAGTAGATGTTGCTGTCCAGCTTGTCGGGACACTCACACTCGATGTTGCTCAAGCACGATTGAGGGTAAACCTCGAACCACTCCATGTCCGTTTTCCGTCCCACGTCCGCTGCCACACTTCCATCGCCCTTCACGGAGAAGTGTTTCCCGTGATTGCTCTCTATCGCTATCCGGTCATGGTCTTGGTAGAGAGTCAGCATCTCTGAGCTTACCCGAGATTGGCTCGGTGCCCCTGTGACTGCTAAACTCCCGTTACGATTCACCGACACGTATTTCCCGGTACTTTTCGACATCAGATACCCGCTGTCCCGACCCCATTGGGAAAACTCAAACTTCTCCTCCAGCCCGTACTGGTCGTGATAAGCCGTGACGTTCCCTGCCGAATCGACACTCAAGAAAGTGCCGAGAGCCGACTTGAGGCCGAATTCTCTGCAGGAGAAGTATCCCCCGCACGGAACGAGACTCATGACGTTTGCGGAGGTTGAGATGAGTTTCCAGTCCTTGCGAAGGGTGTACTTCCCATTGCTTTCCCGGGTTATGCCAAAACAGTCGTCCCTCTTGACACACTCCTGACGTGCTATGTGTAGTCGCGAGTATTTGTACACCCCTGACGAGTAAGTCCTCAGGTACTTGTTGTAGTGGACGCACCACGAGTTAGCTCCCTTGCTGTGGACACTCAATGGACAGTATAGGACGACCAGGAGGGACAGTAAAGTGGACAGGAGGAAACACTTCATGATTGATTATATGCTTTGCTCAGGGAACTAAACAAGAATAAGCAAAGGCAAGCCATTCGCCTTCATTTATAGATGACTCAAAATGACGCTGACAACCAAATTCAGCAACATTCACTTGCAAATGCAATTTCGTTTCATGGTCCGTAGCGTTTGACAAGGTCGCTAATCTCAGACTTGCGAACTTGCACCTCTTTCAACTTCAAGCTGCTCCTTGACCTAACCCGAAAGAAGAAAGCCTTTGTCTGCCAAATTAATGATCGGTATGATTGATGTTGAAGGTTCAAGAAAGATGCGGTTGCTGAATGTGGTTAAGGTTCCTGTAGTAAGAGTGTTCAGCTTTAGGGAATATTCGTCATTTGGCACTGTAAATATGTCACAACTTGTCAATCTGAGATTCAGTAACTCAGTCATGACACTATGTGACGTTGACAGTCACAGTCACACAATACTGACAGTGTCAGTCAGACGACATGTATGTGGTGCCACGCCAAATTGGGGGTACAGAACAAGGACACGTATATAACCGTTTCAATAGAAATATTTTGAAAATATTTTTACAGCAAATTGAAGTTAAATAAAACTTTTATCAAAAAACTTATAAAACAACCTTCTAGGAAAAATAGGTAAATTGAAATTTCTTAATCAATGTTTAATCAAAGTTAGTATTTAGATGGTTCCAATTCGAATTCTAATTCTATATCATTTTCCAAGCACTTTTCTGATAGAAATTCATCAAAATCAAGTTAGTTTGATCCTAATACCCCTGACTGAAGTATGATTAAAACTAAGATCAACTCGATCAACTTTGGGCCCTAACCTCCTCCGGACAAGTTTTCATCAATCAACATACTAGAATTAACTAACTGGCTGAAAATCAACACATTTTATACACTTGATCGTTTGATTCAACATAGTGTTTCTGGCCTATTTTTTGACGTAGAATTCGAATCTGAAAGAATTAGAGAGCTAGCTGATTGGGAAATTGGGGAAAATTCTTATTTCTTCTCAGACATGAAGTTATGAGTCACATGATATACAGCTCCTCAGGGAAGCAAGATAGGGCCGAAATTTGATCGGGAATCGATTCAGCGTCCAAAAATACATGGAAATTCATGGTCTTTGCTTGCATGTGCGACAAAAAAATTTCTTCGAATTTCTGATTGGAGTATCGATAGAAAATGAAGTGAGTGACTCCACACTTTTTTACTTCATTTTCGAAGGTCTCTAATGAAGTCTTTACCGGCACTTACGACACGAATTTTCCACCAAATCATCTCTCCTACTCTCACACTACAAATATCAATCCTCGTTACGATCATGTTTAGTTCATACTCGCCGTGAAACCACGCCCAAATGACGATTTCTCTCCCGTGGGAAGCAAACAGTACAAAAACGCGAAAATCAATGGGACACACAAATAGGCCAAAATCAGTTCTGCACGTGACATACTGAAAAATAGTGTTTCTGGCCTATTTTTTGACGTAGAATTCGAATCTGAAAGAATTAGAGAGCTAGCTGATTGGGAAATTGGGGAAAATTCTTATTTCTTCTCAGACATGAAGTTATGAGTCACATGATATACAGCTCCTCAGGGAAGCAAGATAGGGCCGAAATTTGATCGGGAATCGATTCAGCGTCCAAAAATACATGGAAATTCATGGTCTTTGCTTGCATGTGCGACAAAAAAATTTCTTCGAATTTCTGATTGGAGTATCGATAGAAAATGAAGTGAGTGACTCCACACTTTTTTACTTCATTTTCGAAGGTCTCTAATGAAGTCTTTACCGGCACTTACCACACGAATTTTCCACCAAATCATCTCTCCTACTTTCACACTACAAATATCAATCCTCGTTACGATCATGTTTAGTTCATACTCGCCGTGAAACCACGCCCAAATGACGATTTCTCTCCCTTGGGAAGCAAACAGTACAAAAACGCGAAAATCAATGGGACGCACAAATAGGCCAAAATCAGTTCTGCACGTGACATACTGAAAAATACCTAAATTAATGTCTACGTAAAGAAAAAAGTCGGTACAATCTGAAAGTGAACCAAACAGTTTGGTGGCTAATGGTTTGCAGCTCTTTTTAAAAAACAAATAAGTTAAACAATACAAAACAATAACATATTCATTGTCTATCATTCATCTGCCGAAAAAGGCGGAAACACGCTTCTTCATATTAGGTTTTTCGGGTTCTGCTGGAGTTTCTTGGGTTTCACTACCATTGACACTGAAATAAGGTAAGTTAAGTTTCGAGGGGGAACAGTCACAACGAACTTGGGGATTTCAAACAATCAAGGGCATGACCACAAGTATAAAGAGCGTTAAGCTGTAGGACTGTTATTGACTACAAATTTCGATTGATATACTAGTATATGAACTGGTAGTGGGGTTCCAACCCCTGCAAAGATGGAGGCACTGAGTTTAACTTTGTTCAACATGACAGCTGTCATATATTATGGTCGTTCATATCTGCATACCGTTTGAGGGCGAATATCTTCTGCATGAGCTCATCCTGCGCCTCCTGTAAATCATCTCGTTCCGCCAAATGGCGGACAAGTTCGCTGTTCACAGCTGCACGAGAGAAGAGATCCGATTAAAAGAGAGTTGCCAAATATCGTAACTCAACAATCACACTTGGCAAACTATCACACAGTGTGATTCACAGTGTGATTCACAGTGTGATTCACACCCGACAGACAATCACACTCGACAAACAATCACACTCGACAAACAATCACACTCGACAAACTATCACACAGTGTGATTCACAGTGTGATTCACACCCGACAAACAATCACACTCGAGTAACAGTACGAACAGACTTCCGCTCATATAAGTCATATGAAATGGCGTCCTGTCAATCTATCGCTTTCTCTCCACTCACCATCACGGATTCCCCCTCATCCGAATTTCCACCCCTTACATCACGGAATCCCCCCTGACTCATGATGCCCCTCTCTAGACTCACTTGCACAGTTTGTCTGCATGAGGACCAGCCAGTCCTTGAGCTGGTGGGGGGTCATGAGATGGGCACTCTCCCTCCACGCAGATTTCAGTTCAGCCAGATTACCGCTATTGTAACTACTCCACGGTCGCTGATTGATTGATGAGGTGCTCTTCCCCTGAGAGAGAGAGATGAGGAGTTGTCATGGTAATATTTGTAGAGATTACCTGGCAAATTGCCAGTGGCACTGCTTGGCAAGCCGGGAATATCATTGAGAATTTCTGGATAACCATGGGTGAACTGATGCCTCAGAATACCAACTGGGATTCTATTACCAACCTGTGCAGCAATGATATTATTCTCGCTCGAGGCTTGAGTTACTTGTTTGAATCGCTTCCCACCAGTCTGATCTTTACTCTTTCTGACATTGGACGAATAGTTGTGCTTAATTTGGTCACGTGACCGCTCACATGGCTTATCGAGGGCGGGTGCTATCTGATCACGTGACTCCGACCTGATGTTCAGGTTTGCCATGTTCTGATTCATGTTTCTCTGCTCACTGGAATCGTCTGGCACCTCCTGGGATGAGAATTCCGTTTTCCATGGACAGAACTGAGACGAACTTATGAATGTAAGAAAAGTAAAAGCCAGAAGGGTCCTGGGTTACCTAAGGTCCTCAGAACGGCCCAAAAGTCTCACCTCGACAAAGCACATCTGAACTGTGGAAGGTCTGTTATAGACATCCCTCCTCAGATAATACTCGTCGTCTCCCGAATTCTGAGGAAAACAAGGGAGGGTGAGAAATGAATGATTAGAAATAGAACGTCTCGTAAAACCACTTTTAACCATAATATGAGCGAATCCATCATGAATTGGTACTTACCCAGGTGTTTTGTCTGGGGAGTGAGGATGAACTTCCTCTCGTATCATCCTCAAATCCGCTATCACAAACATGTCCTGCACTGGCTAGCGACTCCTCCGATACCCTGGACTCCATGCTCTGACTCGAACTCCTTGGCAATCCTCTCTCCTCTTCCTCCTCATCGGAGCTAGTGTCGATACAGTACGGGTTAGCAAAGTCCTCTCTCAACTCCTTCTCAAACACATACGATGTCCTCACTATGGGTCTCTTCGCGGGCATGGGCGTCTCAAATTCCGATCTAGAGGCATCTGAATGATCCGCGTTTTCCTCGAGGGTATACTGGGAGTCTCCGTCGAAAAGGGCCATGTTGTCGTTGCTTGGGACTATCTTTCGGACTATCTTAGAGGAGGAAGTCCCCGGATGACCACGACTAAACGGTGAGTTGGAGAACATTGATTGGGGATTATTATGGCGTGGGAAGTACTGCTCGCAAACGTTAGGGAAGTTTTCCTCCAACGCAGATAAGAAGTCCGGATCGAGGTTCAGCTGGAGTGCATGCGACGCAAGTTGTTGTCTGCTAGAGTGCCACTTTCGCCAATGTCGCTGGATGCTAAGAGGAGATTAGAGTGAGTTAGGTGAGACACTAATTGACCAATTAAAGATCAATAAACACCATAAACAATAAACCCTAATATTGCCAACGATAGAATCATTTTTCAGTTGACTCAGAGTTTACAAAATCGAAAGGGTAACCACAACAATAGAGTTAGACAGAATATAGAGTCTTCGGAGACGTGGTCAATGCTACAAACCTAAACCTAGCGAAACATCACAACCGCCGCAACAGCACATACTGTAGGATTAGAGAGAGAGGACAATACAAAAACCTAGCAAGCAGCTCCTGAGCTGTGGTAAGCTCGAGGTGAAACTTCTAACATGCATCCAAAACATATTGAATTTCCAAAGGGGTGAAATTTGATGGTCACGTGACTTCAGCTAAGCCACCTGATTGGCCACCGACCAAAATCACGCTTTCCTATTGGTCGATAATGCTCCAGTGACACTTGATAATAATGCCATTATTATTATCGTTTGTGGTGTGTGATTTAAGTTTCATATACTTGCATATTTTATGTGAATCGGGACAATTTTATTGGATAGATCATTATCGGTTGATGAAATTTCAAAATATTCGAAAAAAAAGTACAAGAAAAAACGTAGATATTCGAAATAATAAAAGCAGAAATATGTGCTGCTAACGATGCAAAAAAGCAAGCGTGCTTCAAAATGAAAATGTGACAAGAACTTCACTCAATAATGTTATAGTTTCCTGAAATAACCTGCTGACATGAATCTGGCCAAATAATTTGGCAATATGTTCTAGAAAATGAAAATAATAATGACGGTAATTATTTCAAAGCGCTCGTGCACAATGTTTGTAAAACTGAGTATTATCGTACGATGAAGAATTAAATTCTACGTAAATATATTTCCTGGAAAAGATGAGGGATAGGCGGTATATGATAGCTGTTTCTATACCTTTGCTGTCGGAATTGCATGTAGTATGATAGCTGTCAGTATTGACATTCAATAATAATTATCTAAAAGCAGGTGTGGCAGACTTGAGTTACAGAAACACCAAGAAATCATATCCAGGAGTTTTGGTCAACAGAACTATGAGAATGATGCTGAAGAAAATGGTTATGCAAAGAAAATAAGGCGGCATCTACTGGAAGTGGACGCAGAACTCAGAAGTAACATTATATGATAGCTACACTTCATAAGCAAAAGCAGGCTGCAGGAGAGTCAACTGATCCGATGGTTGCAATTTCCACGGATAGAATTTCACTCAGAGAAAATCTGCTCAAATACCTCCCAATATAGACTGATACCGTCAGTACTTACAATATCATTAGTGACGCATGGAAAGGGTTAATTCGCGCATTTTCACGGGGCAGCCCCTAATATGGAGTAGCAGCCGAGACAAGAACTCATAACTCGATCTTTCTCTCTCAATTAAACCCCGTTTATGGTTCTGCTTCGACAATGGAGTCGTGCGTTGCCAAATCGAATAGTTAAATAGATCAATTAGCATATGGTATTAGATGTTGGTTCTCAACTCAATACTTCGAAAATTCCATGCACGGTCAAATATGAACTTTCCGTCTAGTGCACACTTTTCACTCAACAAAACATACGATAGGAACCTAGCATAGAATAACAAAAACACATCCAGTAAGTCGCGTTTTCCTGACTTGAGCTACCGCAGTAGCTCTAACTATAGGGTAAGAGAAAAAACGATTACAGTACTCGCACGACCGCATCTATAGCGCTAAAGTAAAGCTATAGCGGTATTGTAAAGCTATATACTAAAGAGGAGCGGTCGCTATAATATGTGAACCAGAAGGCAAAATCACTGGTATTGTTATATATCGTGAACTGACTGCCATGCTGATTCAGAGATCATACAGTATTTATCCCGCGACTCCTAGAGGATGCACTGACTCCTAGAGGATGCACTGACTCCTAGAGGATGCACTGACTCCTAGAGGATGCACTGACTCATACAAATTGAGCATCGAACACAATCCATATATCGCTCGCGGCGGTCTACAAAAATATATGTGAAACAAATATTGTGTCGTGATGTGTGTCCAGAATGTGTGTCACTTCTGTCATCGGAAGTCCGACCATAAAGCCATTGAAAGTCCAGTGTTCAAACTACATACATCACAATTCACAATATGGAAACCGAGTTTAGAGTCTGGAATAAGTGGCATCACACATTATATATTAGGCCGATAGGAATAATGTGTTTCTGGATACATGGAGCAGATGAAACGTGACTTTTCAGTCTGCTATCTACATCCATTTCGTGTGTGTATGTGTGTGTGTGTGTGTGTGTGTGTGTGTGTGTGGGTGTGTGTGTGTTTGCTGCTGAGATACACAGGTAGCAGATCTTGGCAAGATACTGCACTGAAATTAGATTGTCTGCTGGTATAATGATGGAAATTGTACAAGTACAATAAGATGTTCGGCAGTTACAGGACACGAGAAAGTTTGAAGAGTGGTGAAATTTGAAGCAATTACCAAATCCTGAGACAGGAGAACGACTATCCTTGTGAGCATGTCGGAGTGAATAGCTCATCAATATTAATCATCATATACATTACACGCTTGTACAATGTACAATGTAAAATGTACATTATACACTCAATTACACATCGCATGAATATTCGATTTTCAATATCCTGTTTTCACAACTTATAACTGCTCTAATTGCTGATATCATTAATAACGCACTCAGCACTACGACGGGACGTTTATCAAGAACGAAATAGCAATCGGTGAGCAAAACGGACAAAACAAGGTTTCCGGTCGCAGCGTTAGAACACACATATATCCTGTATAGATAATGTGATTATGTGCAGGCGTTATTTGATTACGGGCAATATAATATGTGCAGGAGAGGTGGCACCCCTCGTGGCACACTATTTTAGTAACTTATCTCAGTGAAATGATCATGTCTCCATGTCAGTGTTATAATTATGATGATGTAAACATACACCGTGATATACTTGGATTTGCCCCAATTAACTCAATCCGACAAGTCGAGTTCAGATCGTGACCAGCTACATATAAAGAACTGTTAAGAATCGATAGAATGAAACATGTTTCATTGCTAGATGAGTAGGCATGAAATGAACTATGAAACTCATGACTAATCCCTGACGGGCTCATTTCAAATCGATATCATAATGAAAGTCACATTCTGACCGAATTGCCTCGAGATATATCATGCACACTATGAGAGAAAGGGAGAGAGTGAGAGAGAGAAAGGGAGAGAGTGATGAACCGAAATATGGTGCATGAGAGTGAAGGATTGAGCCAATCTTTCATTCTTTGTGAGACCAGATCAAAGCTATGATCACAATTGAGAATATAATCGCAGTTGAGAATAATTGCGATGTACCAACTCAATCATTGACAAAATGTAGACACCGATATATCGATGAATAGATGGTAATCAAAGGCTCTAAAAGCTCCCCTCTCTCTCTCCCCATAGCTCTATCGTGGCAATATATGGTGGTAAGTTCGTACCCAGACAATGGTCTCACAATATAACTCTCAATTTAGACAGCGCAAGTCGTAGACGCAGACACATATTCTAACCGAAGTAGGTGAACGCTCATTCTCTACAGATTCTCACTATATCAAAGTTCTACATTTATTGAGTACCACTACGTTCACTTATTGGTTAAAGATAGTATCTCACGTAGCGTGACGGTCATACCTAAAGTGTCGGCGAGCGCGAAATAATAACAACTCTCGTTCTACTGTAAGCGGAAGTGTCATATTCATCTGAGGAGTAGAGGATTGGAGTGGTAAGATATACCCTGGTAGTGCAGTGATGACAAGCGATGGCATATCAAATGTGGTCGATATAGAATCGGGCTTCAGAACGAGTGGCATATACAATGTACTGTCTGATTTGAGTGGTAGCCTTGTGTCATTGAGTGGTAGCCTGCATTGTGTCATGAATGTAGTAGGTACTGTAATGCTGATATAAGGAAGGGAAGGAAAGTCATAGAACTTGTGTCTGTCAATTTGATAACCGTAGCGGATGAAATAACGTAAGCATGTAGAACTCTTCAAAGTTGCTCAAAGTAATGCGAAGCACTTACTAAATTTTACGAGAAATTTGGAGATTGACGACATTTACAACACGCGCACGAATTTAACCAGTTACTTAGAATTCTCAGAGGAGTGATGAGCACGCCATCCCCCAACCTTGAATTGTGGGGATTTGTGAAAAGTTGGAGGGGGGGTAGCCAGCCCCCATTCATCATGGCGAGTCAGTCACTATGTAGGTTAACCGTGGTCCACTATGTAGGTTATAACCGTGAGGTAAGACGAGATTGTGATAAATAAGAGTGGACTTGATCACGCACACATTCGTCATACAGGTTTTGTGTGTGGCTGTGTGTGTGCGTTTGCGTTTGTGCGTGTGTGTGTGTNCTCTCCCCCCCCCCATAGCTCTATCGTGGCAATATATGGTGCTTAGTTCGTAACCAGACAATGGTCTCACAATATAACCCTCAATTTAGACAGCGCAAGTCGTAGACGCAGAGACATATTTTAACCGAAGTAGGTGAACGCTCATTCTCGACAGATTCTCGCTATATCAAAGTTCTACATTTGTTGAGTACCACTACGTTCACTTATTGGTTAAAGATAGTATCTCACGTAGCGTGACGGTCATACTTGTCGGAGCGCGCGAAATAATAACAATTCTCGTTCTACACGTATAAGCGGAAGTGTCATATTCAGCAGAGGAGTAGAGGGGTAAGATATACCCTGGTAGTGCAGTGATGACAAGCGATGGCATATCAAATGTGGTCGATATAGAAGTGGGCTTCAGAACGACTGGCATATACAATGTACTGTCTGATTTGAGTGGTAGCCTTGTGTCATTGAGTGGTAGCCTGCATGAATGTAGTAGGTACTGTAATGCTGATATAAGGAAGGGAAGGAAAATCATTGAACTTGTGTCTGTCAATTTGATGACCGTAGCGGATGAAATAACGTAAGCATGTAGAACTCTTCAAAGATGCTCAAAGTAATGCGAAGCACTTACTAAATTATACGAGAAATTTGGAGATTGACGACATTTACAACACGCGCACGAATTTAACCAGTTACTTAGATTTAATTTAACCAGTTACTTAGAATTCTGAGTGATGAGCACGCCATCCCCCAACCTTGAATTGTGGGGATTTGTGAAAAGTTGGGGGGGGGTAGCCAGCCCCCATTCATCATAGCGGGTCAGTCACTTTGTAGGTTAACCGTGGTCCACTATGAAGGTTATAACCGTGAGGTAAGACGCGATTGTGATAAATAAGAGAGGACTTGATAACGTACACATTCGTCATACAGGTTTTGTGTGTGGCTGTGCGTGTGTGTGTGTGCGTGTGTGTGGCTGTGCGTGTGTGTGGCTGTGCGTGTATGTGATCATGCCCTCGAGTTCATAGGTATCATACAAATCATAATATTATGTACGCCGCATAATTATCCGAGATATGGCATCCCTCGTATGATTCCTACCTGATCGGCTCCATATAGACAGTACTGAGTAAATACTGAGCACATATTGAGCAGTGGTGAGTAGTGAGTACAAATCATGCAGTACTGAGTACCTAGTGAGTACATAGTATGGAGGAGGGGAGAGATGGTCGGAAGAGAATGGGAGTCTGTGTGTGGGTTGTCATACGAATGGTGGCTTCTCTGTGAGTTATATCAGCTGTATAAAAGGGCCATCAGCTGAATAGTATAATGACAATATTGAGTGCTCTCCCCACGCGCTAAAAGCTCATCATAGACGACAGTAGGTACTAGGTACGAGTGAAGTACAGACCTAGAACACTTGATCTCATCAATCGACAGCGATGAGACGAGCTAGAATGCATCCTTCAACTACGAAATATGATCCTAATGAGGGTTTGTTCGAGACGATTCGCAGGGAGATGTATCAGATTCCACTCACTAGATGGTTAATAAAATGTTAAATGCAATTTAATAACTTAATAAATGCATTTATTGGATAAAATGGCATATGACATCTGTCCCTAGGAGATTAACGAGTCATGCAAATGTTAAACTTACAACATAAAGGAGTAACACTTGGGTTCCATTATGAGGGTGAGTTAAATCTAACGAATGTACAATAGATCCTTGGGAAAGCCAAATCATGTTGACGTGCTCATATTGATCGTGGTATAATGATCAATTTGATCGACTGGAGTTATCATCCATGATCTGGTATTCCCCCGCTCTCATAGCAGGTGGAATTAGGGCAACTCTTCTGACCAGCTGACCCTCTCTAACTCACTCGAGAATCGCTAGGGTAACCACATAAAAAAGGCAAGCATTGCTATTTTCGAAAACAATATAAGCTCCCAGCTCGAAACGTAGCATAGAAGTGTGAAGAGCCTTCCGTAGAATGCATGAATGAACATTCCCAGAACTGCATTTCCACGAAATTGTGCGGGACATAATTTAATCAAATGGAGACTGTCAATATGATGGCTTGACAGACAAAAGTGGCCAATCTCTCGTACCGACAATATCAGTTCCGCGGTCATCCTATGATCGCGTGTGATAATGTGATTTATAACTCCGTTGAGCTACTGCTGCGTGACATCTCATAATACTCATAACAAAAGAGGTCGCGATGGGTTAGGGTATTATATGTAAGGAACCAATCATGTTAATGAGTTCATGTAGGGCAGCCAATCAGTAACGAGTATTCTCGTCACGAGGTGATCTCGCTCCGCTGTAATCGTGATATTGCACCCTCCATATGAGTCCTCTGTCCCTACACATATAAGTCCTCACACTGTCTGCATTGAGCACTATACTTGATTGGGCACTCAGTAATCATGGAGCACAGGTCCACCATCAGTCCTCCATTATACAAATTCGGAGAAAAGGCAATCGAGCGCAAAAGCAGGGCCAAATGGCGTTGTGTTATGTAAATGCAGCACACAGTCATGGTCTAAATATTCATATACAAGGGATAATATTGTGCGTTCATATATGAGCATTTATACTCAGACCGACCTCGTACAAAATATGATGTAGACCAGAGACTGGAGTTGTATGTAAAAACTCTAGTCGAATCATAGCATAGAGTTATAGGCTACGACAAAAAATAGAGAATCAATTTGGAGTGTAATTTACGTATCAGTTATTTAATCTACTACAAACAAAGGGGAGAGAGAAGGGGGAGGGAGAAGGGAAATGAACGATAATATGAGGATATGTGTGATGAAATACGTAATATCACACATACCAGCAGGATGTCCTCACTCTACTATGTATACCTACAGCTGTATAATACACGTTATTCTCCCAAATATAACGCCCTATACAACATGACCAAACGTTTTGTCATGACATGTTGAATGCATGATGTCACTCATTCTGCGCGCAGATTTAGACTGGAGGGATATCAGGCGCATCGATACAGAAAACTCAGGCAAAGTTTATAGTGACAACTAAAAGTCAAAACAAAGTGCCGTTATTCGTAAAAACAACGATGGAATGTGTTAGAATAGTCCGTTGACACACGCGAGTTTTGGACACATGACGCAATACACACTTCAACGGGTGTCGTTGTGGAAGACGTTTCCAGGCTTTACGGTAAGGTATGGGGTATGGGCGTGTCCAATATGGGGTGATAATAGTAAACGAGTAGTGCAGCAAATTTCAGTGGTTGTACCAGTGTGTACCAAACTATAGAACTACGAAACTATAGAGTAGTAGGGTGAAATTACGGAGAAGCGAGCGAAGCCTATACGGTGGTAGCAGTGAATTTAGTGAAGCCTTCGTGGTAAGGGAGTTAGCAGCCGGAATTTTCACTAATATTCAATACGGAGGAAGGCGTAACCGGGTTAAATGAAGGATGTGAGTGTGTGTGTGTGTGTGTGTGTGTGTGTGTGTGTTTGTGTGTTTGTGTGTTTGTGTAGTGAAACACTGATAAGTCATAATCACTGAGTTAATGTACACACACGCATACACACACGCATTTACTGACGATAGTAATCAGACAATTCACATTTCGCAGGTTAGATCGGTGGACCAGCCGCTATTACATGGAAAATTGTGTTACTGCATTATATATATGGTATCTTCAGTAACTTCAATTTGTAACACTTGTAGGTATGTTTTTCACAACACAAAGCCTAGGAATATCTTCAAGTCTAGAATCTGAGACGCGACTCAAGGTGGGAAGGACTATTTAGGATGTAATCGAATGGTGGGGGGGCTAGAATGAAATCCTGTAGGGCAACGGTATACGAACTGAATAGGTTTGTAATCAGAGAGACCCAGAACACCAATCATAACTCACCATCGCCGTTATCATTGTAATCCAATCCCACACGATATGATTATGGTGTATTATCATATGCCCGCATAGGTTAAATTTTGGGTCACGTGACCGCTGCTCACTGAGCATGTTGTGGTACAATCAGCGAGATAATTCGATCGCTCCAAAATTGTCTGGAGCGATCGAATTGTTGGTGCAACCATAATGAAGTTTTAGCCCAGTTTTAGTGCCCACAAAGGGATTAGTATTATGCATTACCCATGCCTGTCAAATGCAGCATAATGCACTCAACAATAATAATCGGATATCATAATGGAGCACTCACCGTATAGCACTCTGATCTTTGCGGCGAGTCATATTGTCGTCAATAGCTTGCCGTTCTTGAAACTTTCGCCGTAACTTCGCCCTGCCGACAAAAGTAGTGATGTCCACAAAGTTTGAAGTGGGACCACAGGGTTCAAGACCTGACAGATCAAGGATTACACTTGCACTACACTGAGACATTATCCTCGCGTGTGCATGACAGTCACACTCAAAACACACAATCGATGATCACATGCATGACAATTGACAGGGTCAGGCAAGTTGGCATCGCTCTGTGTTTACAAACAAGGAAATATTATTCTTAACAGTATTTCCTTTGGCTACTGCTTGAAGGCAACATATCGTTTTTTGTAATCATCGACATTCGACAATGTGGTATCGAAAATCGCGCGATCATTTCATTTGTGACACAATTGTCTCATTTTCGTGCGCAGTCAACCCAATGGAAACCGCAATGAAACAATGACAGTGTTAGCGGAATAAGCACGCGCGCGCGCCAAAGTCATACTGGATGCGAGAATCCTTCACATTTTGCTAATAAAATAACTCCGCGCGTTACGCAAAAGACAAAATATGACTCTGAATTAAGTCAATGTCTCATTTTCTTCAATTGCGAATATGAGACATTGAGACAGAGTTGCATTGTAGAGCGATAGTAACCCCCTCCGTCTTATCATGGAAGTGGTGCCAGCAAGTATCGACTAGTTGCAACTGGCATTTCGCGAGAAGAAATTGTTGAGAATACTGAATAGAGATCGAAAGAATTCACTCTGTCACAAAATGCTGAATGCAATTCTTAAACCGCCGTTAAACGTAGTGGTACGGAGTAAGGATGACCTCATGGAAATTGGAAACTTGTAGCAAGAATAATCAGGGCAGAGAGAATTGGAGCGAAATCATTTCTGAGAGACAAAAAGCTCCAGTTTCCAGGTTCACCCCGGGACCTAGCTGTTGGCTGTTGCCTGTTTCATCACGAAGTTTGAAGGGTTGAGGCATCAATTTTTGCAGCCGACTTTATATGACATATTGTTCAGAATTGTCACTGTTACTATTTGAATGATTGACTATGATATAGCTTCCTCTTTAAAAAGTATAATGTTTCATCACNACTGTTACTATTTGAATGATTGACTATGATATAGCTTCCTCTTTAAAAAGTATAATGTTTCATCACGAACTTTCAACTGGCTACACCGCAAAGCGGATGAATAATCATGCTTGGATTTGCAACAAATCGAAAAAGTCTGTTCATGGGCCCTATAGGTATTGATCTCCTACGTGATAGAAATTACCTTTGTAACCACAGAGTGGATTCAGAGGCTCTCTTCAGTTCCCTCTGGAAAAATTCCTCCTCTTCCTGAGGAGAAATGGACAGTCAATGATAGCTCGTCATACGAAGATAAATTTCAGCTTGCTTGTTGCCTGCATTCATTTATTCACTGCACAATGACCTACTCAACGGTACCTTATTGAGCTTTTCCGCCAGTAGATTGGAGTAAACTTTCCGTGCTATGTATGCTCTATAGCACTTCTGAATCTTAATAGCAGCTAATACCTCAACTTCATTCTGAAATGAGGGAGGTAGGTATCATGTCACCAATACAACAGATGACAGATCGGTATCCAACATGACAAGGGTATCAAGATGTCCACTGTCAATCCAAATTAGGCATTAGAAACTGAAAACACAGCAAATCCATCAGCAGGGATGAAGTAGGTATAGGTTATTAAAGATTTTAAACACAAGAGACACAAATAACAAACATAGAACCGATAGAATATTGAGGACAGAGGTTTAAATTGTTGTTTTGATGATACATGCTGTCGTAATTTGCAAATATTTGTGTGTCACATGATGTAGGTACCTAAATTCCATACTGTCCCACATATTTCTAAATTTAGCGGTTATGAAATTCATTACTTACTCATATTATCATAAGTAATATGCGAAAATATGCGCATACAAACAACCACACCTTGGACTAATTGAACAAGTTCCTCAAACTTATTTTGGATTACACATTACATTCATGGGTGTAGGACGCTAGGTCGGCGGACTCTAGGTCGGTGGACGCTAGGTCGGCAGCCGCAAACCAGGGTGGACGCTAGGTCGGGAGACTCCCACAGGGTGGACGCTAGGTCGGGAGATTCCCACAGGGTGGACGCTTGGTCGGGAGACTCCAAACTTAGCGTACTATTGTGGGTAAGGAGATCGTATAAGATAGCCACCTCCCTTCATATTCATTACTAATAGATTCTATCATTGTCCCACACATTTCTAAATTTAGCGGTTATGAAATTCACTACTTACTCATATCATCATAAGTAATATGCGAAAATATGCACATACAAACAACCACACCTTGGACTAATTGAACAAGTTCCTCAAACTTATTTTGGATTACACATTACATTCATAAAATAAACTAGTGCTGTGGTGGAGGTCAGCCCATGCATGTCCCTTCAGAAGTGTGTGATATTCGTTTGAAGTGGTGTGTGGGACATAAATCATGCAGTAAAAGGATAAACCTGAGTAGAATTAATTTGAATACCATGGTTTTCATACCTGGTTAAGGAACCGCTCTGACAGAGACTTGCTGTATTTCTGCAATGATAAAAAGTAAGTGACTTATACATTCAGATCTAAGTACCTTTCAGACTGAAATTTGAGCAAGGTCTAGAAAGAAGATCTCCCCACATGAAACGATTGCAGTGCAACAATAAAAAATGATAATCTATTGACCAATTATTGATCATAATTGCATTCATGATCAATGATAACAGCAAATAAAAATAGCATGGCATGTCATAAGACAATGTTATCTTGGATCATCTCTGTCCACTAAAACATGGTGAATACTGGAAGAACTGGCTGAATAAGTCAGAGGCACTTGTAGACCAAGATTAAACACTGTACCCACACTGGACTAACCAACCAAATGATTGGTACATGGTTGAAATTGATGGAACATAGTAGAAAAAACTTCAATCTAGAACCATAGATATAGAAACTTCAATAATAGAACGGATAACCAATTCAGCTGATAGAATTTGAATCACAAGAAATTGGTTAACATTGAAGGACCACTGACCTCTAAGAATTTGCAGTTATCTACTAATATCTTCTTCCTATCCATTTCATAGCAGCATCTGTCATGCTGTGGAAACATTGAAACTTCATCAGTCAATCCAAGAATAGTGATAATCCAAGAATAAATAAACATAATAGAATAGAAGTACAATTACATAACCACTTTTACAACACGATCCGAGACTTGCGATTAATCTGAAATACACTCAGCAGGCATATATCATTTGTTCAACTGCTCAAACTGATATTCAAATATAACATCTGGAATTTCTTAATCAAGGAAACATAATTTCCCGCCCTCGAATATAAAAATAAATATAGAAATAAATTCAATCGTTTTATCGTTACGCGCAATATATACTTACGCGCAATATATACTTTTTGAATTCTCGTCGATGCAGATGCGATCGTTGATATAGATAGACTCTGTGGAGCATTTTTCCATCATTTAAGCTCATATGGTGAAGCTGAAATAAAATTAGGCGCGCAACGTGTGCACAGTCGACAATTTTATTGTGCGCGTGCGCGGCACAGGTATAGCAAGCCAAAATAGCGTCATAATTAAATTGTGTTGGTTATAATAAGACTATGCAATTTAGTCGCGCACTAGCTGTGTTCGAGCCCAATTCAAGCCGCGCGCGGAATTACAACTGCGCGCGGCGCCGACGGTAGGAAAATCCTATAAGCAGAATTTTACAATCACAATTGAATGTCGAAATCAAGTCAATCCGATGATCAGTTCCCGAGTCAGTGGCCGCCATAACCCCTTATAGAGTCAAAACATGTCAGTTTGAGTGAGCATTTGA
>CAMPET010000457.1:480-21414 GCA_946803715.1 Beroe ovata
AATATCCGTGACCCCCTAATATTCGTGACCACCTCAGTCGGTGCACAGAAATAGCACAGAAATATAACACTCTTCTCCTCCATTAATCAACTTACCTTCGCGGTGTAAGTTGCATCCGTTATCTCCACTAAGTACTGCCCCTTTATTTCAATAGGTCCTTTCGGTGTGATCTTGCTACACCACCTGAAGTTAGGGTAATACACGTGTCACGAACGGAGAGTGAGAGGGCACGTGATTGCTTGAATGTGCAATCACGTTATACGTGATTCTTGTGCAATATTCAAAACTGCGGGGTCGCACGACTGAGTAACGACCAGCATTTGGAGACTGTTCAATTTTATCTCAATCATAGCTTTGGATTCCTCAATTTTAACTCGTGTTTGAAGTTGTCCGTCTTTTTGTTTAGAAAGTGCTTGGAGCTGCAAATCAGCTCACAGAGCTACCTACCAACTTTGTTGCCGAATGAACCTTGACATCTTACTATCTACCCGCGATTGTGCCGAATTTTGATACGAATTATCGGCATAAGCAATGTAGACTTTTGTAAATCTTGATACATAAACTCCGATAGCCGATAAGAGACCATCTCGAATAACATGTTACTGTTAAAAACGGCGTTGAAATATATCACCTCCCATTATCTAGACACATTATCATGTCTGTTCACAGTTAGGCACCCTTCTTCTTACCACAGACCCACGATCAGGAACTGATGGATAATCCAACTCACCACAGTCCGACACATGCCGGACTCACCAAAGTTGGGATTCGTCTCGTTCCGGGATCGACTCTCGTGGTCGCCAACAACACGTCGATCCCCTGATCACACTGGGATAGATGCGCAGCCGACCAAAAGTCACCGTATGATCAGGAGTCACCGTATGACCCTTTCTCTGATAATCTGATGTGTGATTGACTTTTAGCCGCTCGAGTATTTCTCTGCGGCCGATTTTGTCTCCATTTTGCATGTTGTTGTTGTTGTTCAGTTGTTGTTGTTGTTGTTGTTGTTGTTGTTGTTTTTGTTGTTGTTGTTTTTGAATGACATCTATGTCTCGGACAGAAATAACCCCCATCATAAGACCGCTTCTCATCACGATGGATAACAAAGAAGTGGAGTTCCAATCAGAACCTGGGAATAATGTGATATGTCCGGAATACAGAATCACCGTGTCTGCAGTCCTCCCTGGATGCGTAACCCAGGAAGCAACAGATCTCACCCCTGGATGCGTAACCCAGGATACAGCACACGTCACCCCTGGGCTTGTAACCGAGGATACAGCAGACTGTGACGTCATCACGAACCTTGCAGCCAAGCCAATCACCGAGCCGGAGAATGTTGGAGGGGAACCAATCCAGAGACTGACGCGGAAGCTGACTGTTGATGAAGTGGTTAACGAGATCATGGGCAATAGACCAGGGTTCCTCCACATTGTCATAGTCATGATAGTCCTGTCGTATGGGCTGAGTGTTGATTCATTGACCTATCTCACTGTTTTCGGAGGTAAATGAACCGCTTAGCCGGATTCCCATTTGATTTGCTCACGATTTTCAGCGTTTTAGAGCGCTTGACATCACTGATCCATCATTATGTGTGATTACCTATGTAACATACCATATTATACGGTAAAGAGTTGTCAAAATCGGTTCGGTTTATTCCTAGACATGATAGAAAAATGTGGTCACTGAGAGAGAGGGATCTCAGACAACCGCTTACCAGACATCAACTTCCACTTCACCATTTGGTCTCACTCTCTCTCTCTCTCTTGACCAAATTTAGAGTTATGCATTGCCAATGGGACAGTAGGTATTTCAAACGTTCAAATGAGCGTTATACGAATGCTAAGTGTTCAGACAGAGTCTCCTGACACCGATATAAAGTTATGTAGTATACATGAGACTGAAGTTAATATGGAACTTTACTATGAACCTAATCCGAGGTTCTTTTCAGGCATCATACCGTACACAAAGTGGGATTGTGTGTCTGATGACTGTCGAGAGTTGTACAAAAACTCCACTGATCAAGTAAGCAAAGTTGCGACACGATTCACTAGGTATTTATGATGCAAATTGAAACTATAGCTGTTGAAACTTGGCATCAATCCATCACCATGACACCCTTATCACCCCCTCCAGGATAACTTCTACAGTGAGAAGGTGCTATGTGAGTCGGGTATGAAGCTCGGTGAGGACTTCCGCTTTGACACCACCGATCACACCTCAATGGCAGTGGATTGGGGGCTCTTCTGTGAGGAAGAGTTGAAAATGGCGTCACTTTCGTCTATGATATTTGCAGGTAGAAAACGATTTTTACTGTTAGTTCGATTTTCGACTCAATGTCTCCTGCGTTTAGTAGAGTTTTGGTGTTTCTGCAGTCGCCAAGGGGTTGACAGAGTAAGATTTCACAAAAAACCCTCCTCAGGTGCGTATGTCGGCTTCCTCGGAGCGTCAGTCCTGTTCGACAGATATGGCAGAAAAAAGGTAACCATTGCCTCCGGTTTGCTGAGCTTCATCACCGTGCTGGCAAGTGGTTTCAGTCCGGACTACTACACAATGTTTGTACTACGCTTCTTCATGGGTCTCGGCAAGAATGTGTGCTGGGCTGGTCTCTTCTGCTGGCTCCTGGAGTTCACCCCTGCCTCCATGACGGTGTTTATCTCTGCTGTGGGGTACACATCCCACAGTATGGGTCTCCTCCTGGTGGATTTGGTGGCCTACTCCCTCACACAGTGGAGACACATCTTCTTCGTCATGAGTGGTGTCACGCTCCTGTCCCTCGTGCCCCTCGTTTTTCTCCCGGAGTCACCTCGCTTCCTTATAACTCGGGGACAGCCGGCCGAAGCGAGGGCCGTGCTGGAGAGGGTCTCGCGGGTCATTGGCAAGAGGAGGAGTTCATCGCTGGAGAATGTGGAGCTCAGCTACAAAGTGCATAAACAAAGCACGCTCAAACAGATAAAGGATTTCGTCAAGTACCCGAAGTTCGGTCGACAGTCGTTACTCCTGGCTCCACTCTGGCTGGGAACTTGTTCACTCGGTTACGCTTTCCAGTTCGGTTGGGGCAAACTGAGCACTGATCTCTACATCAGCTACGTGTTGTCAAGTGCAGCATCGATCACCGCATTTCATCTGATGGTGCCTGCGGAAAAATTGGCGGGAAAGAAGAAAGGGCTGCTCGGTTTACTGAGCGGATGCGTTGTTTTCTTCTGTCTGGCAATGATCGATCACAACATATCGGAAACGTGGAGCATCGAACTGATAGCAAGTCTGCTCGGTTTCCTCTGTACGATCAGTGCGAACACGATGACGTATATCTACACGAGTGACGTGACGCCCACGTCACACAGGGGCATGGTAATGTGCATATGTGGGAGTTTTGGGAGGATCGGGAGTTTCCTCGGCCCCTATCTCCAGCTCCTGTTCAACTTGGGGGACAGGCGTATACCATTCGGTATATTCGTGGGGATAGCACTGCTCTGCATTACAGCAGTGGTGTTCACTGACGATCCAACTGGGAAGCCAATGCCCGAGACGCCCATGGACATCCGAGATGATAGGAAGGGGAAAGTGGGGAATAAAGTCGGCGACAAACAGATTCCTTGACAATCAGTTTGATATAAATGAAACCACTATAATTAGTAGTAGGTAAGTGACTTTCTTACCCAGGGTTTTTAGTAGTCTTTACTCGTTTGTTCCATCTCTTTCCAGGCTTTAAAGGTTCCTGAAAACCATTATCATAAATTCTGTACAGAAATAATTGATTAGGTAAATTAAGACTCCAATGACTCCAATGATAAGAATGCACTCTCGTACCCGATTAGAAGTGACATCAGCGCCGGGAGGTTCACTCTCAATGGGGGCATCCGGGCACTTCTCCACAACCTCCCCCTTGTTCGTTTCGAGACTGTCATCCAACCCACTGTCCGATTCATGATCGCTCGCTGATTTGATGTTTAAGTTGGACTCATAGGTAACGAAAGTGGGTTCGAGATTAACTAATTTTGGCGGGTTATTAGCTACCTACTCAGAGCTATCGATAATTAACGCATTCAAAAACTGAGAAAAAATCACCAGATAAAACTCAGACACTTACACGACTCTGAATGATTGTCATCTTCTTCATCTTCATCTTCTGAGTCAGTTTCCCCTGAGAAATTTTGACCGATATTAGATTAGAAATTAAATCGTTGAAAGTACGCACAAGTTCTATATTCCATACCTGCACTTCCTATGGCCAGTTGATCAAATGAATCCGGATTTTCTTCCTCTTCCAAACCGAATTCAGTCCAATTCTCCGTACTTCCGCTTGCTGAACCACACGTCTGACACCTCAGCTCCGGGGGAGGATCATCTTGCTCCTTTGCAAAGTTATTTTTACAAGATTCAACCTTCATTGGGTCTTTCTCGTCTATTTGAGGTTCATCTCTAGGGGTGGAAAAACCTCTGGTTCCATGGCCAGCAGAAGCATCCTCAGTCACATCTTCTGCTCCATCACCTTTACAAGTCGGTGTCTTGGTTATCAATGATTCTTCTCTTGATGACTCGTTACCTTCATTCTCTATCAGAGAGTTTATGTTGTTGCTGTTACCGGTAGCTTCGCCTAATGGTACACTATCGCTCTGGGATGATGGGGATTTGGCCAGGGCACACTTCTTACAACATCTGTTCTGTGACCTCTCAACTTCAGCGTTTATCTTATCGTCTATCTTCGTTTCGAAAATAAGGTTTGATGTTCTCGACTGTTCATCGTTTGGAGCATCGCAATTGGTCGGTGGAACTGCATCGATTTCTGAAAAAATATTGAAAGTTCTTTTGTCGACTCTCATCAAATCGATACCATGGCAGCAACGACAATTGACGGTTATTTTCGAGCTAAATTTCCTACTTTCTGAGGATTCCTCCTCATTCCAGAAGCACTGGTGAACAGGTGATTCCGATTTACTGGGTAGATCAAAATCATCCAATCGGGCTCTTCCATTCTTGCTTTCATCCAGCATTTTCTGAATTGAGAAATTACGAAACTCCAAGAGTCGTTAATCAAAACACATAGATTATAGAATACATAACGAGATTGAGATTAATATCATCCACCTCCATCACCTGAATATTCACGGTCGTAGGAAGTTTGAGTAAAGCCGGGAGTCCTATCGTCAAAAGTCTTTGTTGATATCTCTCAAAGACTCGGATTCTGGAAGTTGAATTGGCAACTATCAGACTAAGTAGGTATAACAAAGTTCAGGCACGGTGATTCATCACAAAGAAATACCTACTGACAGAATCTAGAGACATACTTCGCAAGCATTTCTTCTCCTGTGATGAAAGTTGGAGGTGGCGCTGACGGTTTGTTTGGGGTCATGAAGCCGTGGGTAATCCATTCTACTTCCATCCCCGTCAAAATAGCCTGACAAAATCTTTGTTGAGACATCAGACATACTTTGGGAGAAGTAAGGACAATGGAAATGTAATCTCGAGAGATTGCTTGCAACAAAATCCACCTCAAGAACAACTCCCTTCACTTTCTGCTTGGTTGTTTTAAACACGGGCATCTGTCCTGATAACACAGTAGCTCGTTTGAACCACATGGCTTTGCCCTCAAGACGCTGTCCAACATACCATGTGCCGCTGTAGTATGGACTTATCTCACTGAACCTGAGATAGGGCAATTAATATTTGGGATAAA
Organism: Beroe ovata; assembly: GCA_946803715.1. Lineage (NCBI taxonomy): Eukaryota > Metazoa > Ctenophora > Nuda > Beroida > Beroidae > Beroe > Beroe ovata. The sequence continues at coordinate 6,155 of CAMPET010000457.1, forward strand.
CATGGATGCAATGTTTAATAAACATTGTTTATCTGCTACTTAAATTAAAAACATATAGTTTAACATTTACTTGCTATCTTCCATGTGCCTAGCTGTATCAAATTTCATCAAAACTCTGGCTCCGTTCTTCAAACCTACTACCAAGGTCTGTTGAATTTCCAGAATGTAACCAAGCCAAGATCCACAAACAACATTTGGTTCATGGTAATGTAACTGGAAAGGGAGAGCACATTTAAAATACTTTTATCATGTCCTCCCTTTGGATGATGAGTTCAGATGGTTCCATAGAGCTTTGCACTTATTACTCACGTTCCATGGTGTCAGGAATGGTCCAGGTACATTTGAAACGTGGTTGTTTGTGCCAACAAGCTTGACAGAACAGTTTGCAGTGACATCAAGGAGAACCCCAGATCTATAATCTCCCTGTCTCTCTACACCCATACCGGGTTCAAGGACTCTGCTTTTTAGAGATAGTTCCTTCTGGAGTAGTATTTCTTCTTCACCTAGACATTAAATTATTACAATATGTTTCTAAACCTTGAAAAATGATTCAGTTTGTCGGGAATCAATGAACTTCATACCACTTGGATACCAAGACACCATAGCAGCATCTTTTGGGAGTCCCTCATCATCACTGCCATCATCAGAGTCTGAATCTGGCATTTCAATAATAACACCTGCAAATGCCATCCATCACCATGTTATAACTTACAGAGAAAGTTTTGGCCATGAACACAAGCCAACATACCTAGATTATTATTCCTTGAAGAAACAACATCACTTGGATAGAATGTTTGGCATTTATCATGACTTGTCATTACTGAAGGAATGGCAAAATATTAGACGGGTATTTATTCATCAAAAATTGATACATAACCGAAAGTCCAGAGATATTTTCACATATTTAATACACAATTTACTGCCCCCTATAACTTGAATAGCTTCTAAGACTGCTCTATCAAATCCTTCAGACTTCTTTAAAACAGAAAAATTATTGTAAAACTTCTATCAAACAAATAGTACAATATCATAATATTATGCAACAGGACTTCAGATAAATAAAGTAGTAAGCTACAGCCTTATCAATCAATGATAAACCCTGTCAATTGTCATTCTATCCGGCCCTGACCCTTCTTATCAAATTTTATCCATTTATATCTGAACTCTGTTTGTCAGATTTTATCTGACCTTTGTTTCTCCCGCACGGTGCGCGCGCCTTTATCGAAGGCCAAAACAGGCCTGTTTCGGCACGCGGCTAGGCTTTGATGAAGGCGCGAGCGTGAAAAACAGGTCAGGTTACATTGCATCTGACATTTTGACAATTAACCTCTGTTTCTCGCGCGCGGCGAGATCAATAAGTTTGTGCCGCGCGCGCGCCCGAAGCGAAATTTTTAACAAAGTTTATCATCGATCGACAAGAATAAATTTGCCGCCGCGCGCGCATCACGAAATTTTCGACAGGGTCTGAGGGTCTATCATCGATCGACATGTAACATCTAACATTCTGACAAGCCTCGGGCTATTAAATTCAATCTACTCTTAGCTTATCAGCTTATCTCAATCTGACTTGTCTCATGTCTGGCGATGCTAGACCGCTTGGCTGATGTAAGCCGCGAAGCGGCTTGCATCTGAGAAATGCCCCTCACCCAAGGTGCCGAAGGCAGCATTAAGGGTGCACTAAGTGACCTGAAAAGTCGTAGAATACCAGTTGAAAGGACAGTCATCTCAACACACTTTTTGTGTGCACATTCAATCTAGTTATTATCAAATGTCCAGTTCACTTTTGTCAGGGAATTTCAGTCGTGTGGATAAGAAATTTGGTCAGGAAGAAGGAAAACCACTTTCTTGGATAGTAGTTAACTTAATTCTAAATGATAAATCTCAATAATTAGCCATAGTAATATACTTTTTGAAATATAAATATAAGAAAGCATGTACAAATCACTCGTCATTAGCAACAAAAATTGATGCCTCAGACTCTTCAAACTTCACACCGCAAGATTAGCCATAGCAATGAGATGGGATTATCCAATGACAACAATTCCTGCCATTGCGACTACCCCATTGGCGTGACCAATATGGGTCCAAGAAACGTCATACTCCACTGGGTCCCTCACAAAGAGTCGATTGTTTGATGTTGTGCAGTAGATCTTTCCATCGAGTGTTGCCATTGATGTGAGATGATTTGCATGTCCAACATGAGTCCAGTTGGTATCATATTCATATGGATGTCTCACCCAGAGATTGTTGTCACTTGTGGCACACCAAAGTTTCCCATTGATACCAGCCATAGCCACCACGTTGTTTGCATGTCCAATGTGCTTCCAGCTAACATCATAATGTACAGGGTCCCTAACATAAAGTTTGTTGAATGAGGTAACACAGTATAGCTTACCATTGAGGGATGTGAATGCCACCACATGATATGCATGTCCTATATCTGTCCATCCTGTGTTATCCAACACTGGCGGTCTCACATACAACCTATTCCTTGATGTGATGCAGTAGAGTTCATCATCCAAACTAGTCATACCAACCAGGTTATTGGCATGTCCCACACGCTCCCAGTTGATGTCACTATGGATAGGGTCCCGCACCCACAAATCATTCCCCTGTGTGGAACAGAAGAGTTTGCTTCTCACACAGTGCTTGTTGAACATTTCACTGTTCAATTTGAGCCTGGCCTCCATTTGCTGCGTGTCCAGATCATGAACTCCCGTACCATGCATCTCCAGAGCAATGAATACCAGGGTTGTACCCTCAACTATGAGACTTGTCACAAAGTCAAACAAGTCCACGGTGCAGAAGCCAGCATTATGAGCGAGCTCGTACACAGATGGGTTGGAGGTCAGGTAGTCCCTCCCTTCTATCATGTCCTCTATTGTGGACAGTGCACCACGAACATCCCACTGTCCCTGCAGGACCGCTTCCTTCCAGTCCCTGGTCAGAATATTCTCTTCTATCATCCCTGGCATGCCTGGCATACTCGACTTCCCAATAACATCATGGTCATATCCATCTAGAGCTTGTAGAATAGACTGGAAAGCATCCGTGTACTTTGCTTCAAAGAAACCAACGTCGATCTGCATATGCAGTTGGTCCACAGATTCCTCAATGTCGTGCAGGAATGCCAAAATTTCGGTTGTATCAAAAGTGTTGCCAACGCCACCACAATCAGGACTGAACGCGCCAGTGGCGCAAGTCGCGCCCACGGCAGCAGAGGCGACCGCCACTACGCATCCGATTCCAAAGGTGACAGCACAGGTCACACCCCCTGTAATTCCTGCTGCTGTGGAGCCCGCAGCACATACTCCTTCTACCACAGAGTTCTGTGTTTCACAGTCAGCCTCTGTTAGAGGGCAAAAGAGGCTAAGGATAGCTAGCCAGAGTAGCTTCTTATACGGTGATTGGCGCATGATATTTCCCTGTAAATATGAGAGATGGTTGTAGGAAATTGGATTCAATGGGGAGGAGAGTGCCATTCGAGACATCGGGTCATGGACATTATGGTCCAAAGTGGGAAAGGGACCGGGGGAAGTGTTTGAGGGAAATGCATGGGAATGATGTGATTTACAACAACACGCTATACGGTAATACAAAAACGTGGTTACCCAGTAATAAGTCCAGTCAGAGGTGATTTTATTGTCGAGTGATTTGGGAGTCTGTGAAAGTGGACGGGTAGTGGAGATTTTGAGTTTATAGCTAGAAATAAATAAGGTGTGGTGAGCATGAAAATTGATTGAGTTTCGAGGGACAGCTAGCAATGGCCAATGACACAGTTATGTGAAAACATGGGCATTGGAGAATCCTAGGATATTGGAAGCTCACCTTAACTGCAGTTATGAGCAATTTTAGAGGGCCGATTTTGGTGAATTGAGGGAAAATATTGATAAATAGAAATGTGTACTAAACAAGCTAAGAATAATACTTATTTGGATCTTAGCTAAAGCAGGGAAATGACAGTTATTAACTCGATCATGCGGGTACTGGGTGTTGCATTCATCTGTTGGTGAGCACTTTTTATTACTGTAAAAGGGAACGGAACAACAAAAAGGGGTATCATAGGGGAGAAATAAACGATAACTTAGATGAAGAAAAAGGAAACGTAGATTTGAAGAAAATGGAAGTAAATGATATTGAAAAGGGGATTCCTAAGCAAGGGTTGGATGAACTTCCTTCCGAACGCTAGAAAGTCACGTGAGGACTTGTGTTACAAATCACAGTTCGAAGAGACACCTGCAAGGGAGCTCTAGAGAGACAACTAGCCACGTCAAACCACCGACCGAGAAGGAGGTGTGAACGCTAGAAAGTCACGTGAGGACTTGTGTTACAAATCACAGTTCGGAGAGACAGCTGTGAATCTTATTTACCAAGAAATAGGGGGAAATAGTAAAATAGCAATAGACAGAGGGGTCACAATCATCATATCTTGTTATCACTTGAGAATTCACGCCTATTATTTGGATATAAGAGTCAGGGAAAGGTAAAACCAAAAATACCAACAGGGGGAGCGCAGATCAAGGAGAAAAACTCCGGAACTCGGGAACTCTTCCTCAAATCCGCCTTCCAATTCCTACTCCAGCAGTATAAAGTGTGTGGACATTCCATACAATGTATAGTGATACTCATCAATCTGCATAGTTTATAAACTCATGTCCCCCTAATGTACCTGCATAATTTTTTGATATGTCTCTACAACATGAGGTTGATTGGATACCATGAGTTTAGCTAGGTAAGGATAAGTTGTGGTCAGCAGACCACAACTCATATCGATGAGGTTCTTGATAACTTGTTTTAATCAGTTCCTCTCATAAACGCTGCTGAGTCAATAACAATAACTGGGCCGAGGGCACAAAGTTGCGGTTTCATGAATTCCGCCATATCTCACGTAGGAAAATCCAGGAATAAGGAATTTATCTCAAATTGTGAGACAATAGACGGCAAGAAGAGAATTTGAAGTTGCGGCAACATGTTGCTACATTTCTGAGAAAACGAAACGCCATGTGTCCTGGTTCTACTATGTCACCAGGCATTTTTGAACATAGTCAAATTCACAACAGCTGGCGCGTGGGACAATGGACATTGGACATGATATACAACCAAACGCGAACACCAACCGACACGAAACTAGTAATGTTCGCGCGTCGTAGTGTCGTACCTTATATGCGCGCGCAGCACAAGGCTATAATATTTCTCATACGCGCGCAACTGCANGAGAAATAAACGATAACTTAGATGAAGAAAAAGATGAAGAAAAAGGAGATTTGAAGACAATGGGGAAAATGGGAGTAAATGATATTGAAAAGGGGATTCCTAAACAAGGGTTGGATGAACTTCCTTCCGATGTAATATTATTGATGCGTATGGTAGCTACAATGATCTACGTCAAAGTACCGAGAGAGAAGAGGGTCTAGACGCTAGAAAGTCACGTGAGGACTTGTGTGACCAATCACAGTTCGAAGAGACACCTGCAAGGGAGCACTAGAGTGACAACTAGCCACGTCAAACCACCGACCGAGAAGGAGGTGTGAACAAGGGTTGGATGAACTTCCTTCCGAACGCTAGAAAGTCACGTGAGGACTTGTGTTACAAATCACAGTTCGGAGAGACAGCTGTGAATCTTATTTACCAAGAAATAGGGGGAAATAGTAAAATAGCAATAGACAGAGGGCTCACAATCATCTGGCGCACAAAACTCACTCACGAGACCAAGTCTTAAAAACCCACCCAACTAGTCACACAACTCAGTTCTTCTACGACTACAGGAACTCAGTTCTTGTACAGGAACTCAGTTCATCTTCATGAGCGGGGAAAATACAGAAGGGGATAACCAAAGGGGATTTATAGTGTAGGTACAAGTTATACCGCTCGTAACCGAACTCCTACTATATACGCTGTACTCTAATATTATCATTATCTTGTTATCACTTGAGAATTCACGCCTATTATTTGGATATAAGAGTCAGGGAAAGGTAAAACCAAAAATACCAACAGGGGGAGCGAAGATCAAGGAGAAAAACACCGGAACTCGGGAACTCTTCCTCAAATCCGCCTTCCAATTCCTACTCCAGCAGTATAAAGTGTGTGGACATTCCATACAATGTATAGTGATACTCATCAATCTGCATAGTTTATAAACTAATGTCCCCCTAATGTACCTGCATAACTTTATGATATGTCTCTACAACACGAGGTACCATGAGTTTAGCTAGGTATGGATAAGTTGTGGTCTGCAGACCACAACTCATATCGATGAGGTCCTTGATAACTTGTTTTAATCAGCTCCTCTCATGAACGCTGCTGAGTCAATAACAATAACTGGGCTGAGGGCACAAAGTTGCGGTTTCATGAATTCCGCCATATCTCACGTAGGAAAATCCAGGAATTTATCTCGAATTGTGAGACAATAGACGGCGGGAAGAGAATTTGAAGATGCGGCAACAGGTTGCTACATTTATGAGAAAACGAAACGCCATGTGTCCTGGTTCTACTATGTCACCAGGCATTTTTGAACAATAACACAGTCAAAGTCACAACAGCTCAGAGGACCTTGTCACGTACCGACGCGTCAGGGCACTAGGGCACTACGTAGGGCACTCAGGGCACTACGTTAGGGCACTCAGGGCACTACGTCAGGGCACTCAGGGCACTACGTCAGGGCACTCAGGGCACTACCTTAGGGCACTTCTTTATAAAACTTATCAAGACACTTAATCATTAAGTCACTTAATAGTTAATGAAATCTAGTTTTTGTTGTTCATTGTTAATGTTTCCTGCTCTGTGTAACGTATGTATGTACAATANCCTACAATGAAACACTTCAATTGATTGTGCATTCTTAACGTTCAAACGTAGTAAAGTTAACTGACACTCTTCTCTACAATTGTAACTATCTCGATACCCCTGCTTTTGATATTGAGGTTGTTCTCATTGCTAATTTGGTCCCTGACATGTGTCAAGATATCATCTAATGTTCCTCTACTCAAGACTAACTGCAGCTCCCCACACTTCTGGAGAATTCTCAGTGTGATTTGGAGGGCTAGGCCCCGCACTGAGGCATGCTTCGTATCGTCAACACACCGTAACACACTGGGAATTACTACCTCATAAACTGCAGTTCTCACTTGTGGCTCCAAAGTGTCTGATGAGGAAGTTCCCGTTGTGAAGCTCAGGATGTGCTGCATTGCTCCGAGTACGGATAGTCTAAGGTTCCAGCTGCAAAGTCGCATGAGTCCAGACATGAACTGACTGACTTCTAGGATTCGATCACAGGGTGTCTGACATATCCGCCAGGAAACTCCTAGGAGGAGAATGGAAGATTCCTGTATAGGCTGATCGATAGAGAATGTGTCAACTGTTTTCTTCTTTTCGTGACACTCCTTTCCCTCTTCCACTTCCTCTTCGTTGACTGGAGGTGTGAGATGAGTCGTGCATATTTCCCACACTTCATCCCAGACATTTGCAGTGACCTCCATCCCCAGAATGAGGTCTCCAAATGTCCTCATCACCTCACCAACATAACCCTTGTCCCCCTTTCTGAATTCTCTGAGAAACACCTCTAGAACTGCACTTTCGTCCACATTTCTCAGCTTCCCCACGGCGGTCAGAGTAGTGGATATCGCCGATAGGATTGCCGATTTTCCGGGGAATGTCCTGCCCCCACTAACTTGTAGCAGAGTTGCGATGTTGGTGGAGAAGTGGGGTTCCGGGTAGGAAGTGTTGAGATATACTGCTATTGTTGAGAGTGTCTTAGCCGCCTGCCAGGAAAATATCATTAAACACTAGCTCGCGAGGAATAATTCATTGAAAACTCATCTCATATAATATGATCATGCTTTGATATCTTTGGGGTTATTATCTCAATGATTCCATCCACAAGTTCTATCACACAAGAGAAATTATTTCTTGCGCGACACTATTTCATGTGATTGAATTGCAACCTGAATTCGGTTATTCCACGATGTTGATTGTAGGGTAGCTGAGCAGAGGTCAGATATCTCCGTAAGGTAGGTCAATGTGACGGACTGATCACTAATCCCGAGTTCCGACCACACTTCCTCCCATTTAGCTTTCTCCACCTCCTTGTCGCTGTGCCGACCTTAAGAGTAGAACAAATCGTGAAGGAAATAACCACAAATTAGTCGTTAACACTTGCATAGTCACTTGATAATGAATCACTTGATAATGAGGCTACGTCGCACCGTAGATGAAGTAAGTACCCTAAATATTCAGACAAAGCGAGGGTAGAGAAAGCGATTACATTCAACCCCGGATAATTTACCGAAAAGTGTAAGCGGGACTGCAGACCCGTGGACACTACGCAAGACGTCAGGTGCCGTGTTGGACAGTTTGTACACAATCTGAGACACAAGAAGACGAATATCGTCCTCCTTCTCAAGGTACCAAGTTTTGAGACGCTCCATTACATTATCCACGGTACTTGCTTTGGCATACCTATAGATGCATACTGATAAGAAACTTTAGTTTCCGCTTCTGATCCCTGGCTAGGTTAAGGTATAACTGTATAAGAAGAAATCAGGTGACAGATTCGAGAAAATGGGAGAAATGAGGTGTCATCAGAATAACAAAAGTTAGACAGATTCGAGTGACATGAGTACCTGAAAAGAAGTGCAACTGTCGCACTACACTTGTCCCTGACAGCCAGACTCCTGTCAGTGAGAATGCCAAATACAGCTCCCATCAACTTGCCCACCCATCCTGTCAAATCCTGTCAGGGATAGTTACGTGGAGTTTGAGAACAGTCAAATCTACTGAGAGATTGTTGATGATCGAAGAATGGTGGGTGTCATAACAATATGGCATTGGGGCTGGCGCTTTCTTAACTTGTCATAACGCTAATACCTGTTGCTTGTACACCGCTAGTAGTGATACTGTATGGAGGAGGGTCACTCTTGGTGTCAAGCCCACGGCTGTCTTGGAAAGAGACGATAACCGCGGTACTAGCGTGTCTAACTCGCTCAAATCACACTCCCTGATACACTTGTCAATAACCGGAACAAGGGGAGAAGTGATAGCGAGGTGGGCCCGTGCTTGTTCCACCTTGTCCTTGTCTTCAGAGCTGCCTGACACCTGTGTGTGTGTTTGTGTGTGTGTGTGTGTGTTTGTGTCTGTGTGTATGTTTTTGTGTCTGTGTGTCTGTGTGTGTCTATGTGTCTATGTGCGTCTATGTCTGAATGATCTGACGGTGAGAGATTCAGAGATAACTGACACTCACCATGGTAGTTATATGTCCAAGTGCTTTAGGCTCTATATTCGCTGAAGCAGATATGAATGCCGGAACAATAACGCTCACATGAGGAGCTAGGAGCGGACCAGCATTATCACTGATCTTCATCACGGTTACTATGGCAACCGTTTGTACCTCTACCACACGTGACGTTATACCGCTATCCAGTAACACCGGTAAAATGGTTGATATTGCACGTGCACCGCGCGCGCCGTCCTCCACTTTGCACACTGATACGCTAATCTTGCTCAGAACTTCTGCAAAACCACAGTTGTTACAAGCTTGAGAAAAAACAACATTATGAATATCAAGAAGAGAATCTTGAAGCAGCGTACATCCAAAAAACCTACCAGCGGTTTTGGCGGCACTCAGTCTCACACTTTCTTTAATATCATCCATCAGTTTGAGGATCAAATCCCAGAGACACGGAATCTCACTGAGAATGAGATCACTGTATGATCGAGTCCTGACCACCTCACCTGCATCAAGAAATCCATCAGTTCATGACGATCATCTATGATAGATGCTACGGAAACTCAGTTACCACAGATACCACAGAACCACGTCCACAGTGACAGAGCGACACAGTTACTCAGTTACTTGTCGTGGACTTACCCAGTGCATTGGAACAAGATTCCCGTGTTCTCCACAGTGTATGATGGATGTTACCCTTCAAATCTGACAAAATCTCTGAGAGGAACTTGTCGACGGTTTCTTTCGGTTTTGGAACAATTAGACTCCAGATATTGCTCATCGACTGCTGGACCTTGAGATTCGGGTCAAACTGATACCTGGTGGAGAAACGGGAGTATTTCATCACTCAGAAAGAGAGGGATTCTCAGTCGGGAACTGACACGTGATAATCATACAAATCCACGTGTTTGACAGTCACAAATCACTATCGAACACACGTGACATTTGTAACCTGAATATCCGTGGAATAATGCTGCTGAGGTGAGGCTCGAGTTCCTTACCCGCAGATTTCACGAGATGGCCTACCCCAAACGCAGCACCTAGCCTATCTGTCCACAGACTGCTATTATTGGACAGATGCATGAACTGGGAGATGGACACGTTTTGGATACAATTACAGGAACACGTTGTGTTGATGATATGAATTATAAAGGAGTATGCTTAACCCCCAAAACATGCTCTCAGTGAGCGCTACAGAATTCCAGATCTTATTTAAACCGACTGGCTGGACAGCGATCAGTTGAATACCTGGTAAATCATTTCCGGTTGGTTCATGTCACTGGCAAGTGAGCACAGTTCCTTGTACGTTGTGAGATTTCCTCCGCCCATGGAACTTGGCAGCTTGCCAAGGTCCTCAGCTGAGAATATCTTGGTATCCATCGCAACGTGCTTGTGTTGGACAGTCTCGTTTAGCAGTGTTGACCGGAGCATGTCCACTAGGTGAGATTTAGTGGAAGGGTCCACCGATGTGTACAACAGGGAGAGAGCTTCACTCGCAATCTCCTGTAGAGACGATGGGAGTTCAAATGCCATGATAGGTACTATCTTCTGATCTTTTCTAATCTCAGGCATTTTTCAACCAGATGGAACCCCCTTTCTATCTAAATTAAAATTAGAGAATGATGAGACGTTATGATACCAATACGATAACATGATTGTTGACCAAGCATGCCAAGTTTCCTACCTGTGTGAGTGTGTCCTTGTTGGATAGTAGAACAGATAGCGCGTGCTGAATGTCTGTCTTGTATGCCACAATGTTCTCCATATCTGCAGAGTATTACAATTGCTGTGGGTACTAGAGCTTTTGTTAATTCTGCTGCCTTCGAGAGTCGAAAATTTTTGAAATCTTGTGCAAATCAGTGCATGAATAATGATTCAGAAGGCAGAAGGAATAATGATCCCCTCGGTAATAGGGATTTCACATTAATAATTGTACCGGTCAAGTACTTGAGTATCGAGAGTAACCAAACACTCGCTGCTTGGAGCTCAATGTCTCTCACATCTCCCAACACAAATTCTCTGACAATCTTCTCCAGAATAATCCTGTACAAGAACACGTGATCATCACATTGGGGCGGGGTCAACATATATTTTTGTTTTTTTTTGTTTTTTTTTGTTTTTTTTGTTTTTTCAAAAATCTACTTCTACCTTAACAAAAAAAACAAAAAAGAGTTGACCCCCCACATTGTAAAATGTACATTGTAGAGGGTACATTTCATATCGTATACACTGCAGTTGCAATCATTCAATTGTAATCTCTACAATTTACGTCATGTATACAACGTACCTTGTACAGCAGCATAGTATACAAGTACATTGTACATCCTGCTGAATGTACAATGAATGTACATTATACACGATGTACTCACTGGGTAGTTGTTGTGTTTTGTGTCCGGGTGTTATCTACCAAATTGACAAACACATCACAAACAGTAGGAGGCGAACCGACACCTGATGATAGCACCGCCAATGTCTTACCTGAGGTCAATTAACTCCTCATTATCTCCCAATTATCATCTTTTGACCTCATTAACGAACCAATAAACTCGGATGATTTCCAAACTCGAGTCACGCTGTGCGCGGTCACATTACCGACGGCGAAGTTGAGCTGGAGGAGATTACGTTTCGCTGTGCCCAGTAACGCGCCCAGAGCCTCGTCTCGAGGGAGAGGGGAGGAGTGGAGGTGAAGAGCACCCAGTGATTCCGATAGCGGGATCAATATCTTCTGCTCCTTGGTCTGGGATATCAAACTGCAGGGGCGAGAGAGACGAATGAGGGGATATTGTCGTTTGGGAAATGGCGTTTCGTCATGGAAACGCATGTCACGCGTGACTCTCTCTCTCACGTGACAACACGTGTGACCACGACTCACGTGACAAGGCGCTGATGGAGTTTCTGGGCCGAGTCCTGACCTACCAGCTGGACGATGTCAACATTGTAACAGCAGTGCTTGAGACTCATGCACACTCCTATTGGATATACAGAGATTTGAATAGTACCGGTAACTTCAATCTTGCCAGATTTCATGCATAATCCAGTGAGAGAAGGATAAAAGCAGTCTGGCAGGAGAAAGTTCTCAGCAAGGAATCCCGATGATCAGCAAGGAATCCCGATGATCAGCAAGGAATCCCGATGATAATTCAGATTATAATCATTCGGTGGATATTCAGCTAGACTGCTATGTGATTGAGTGGATGAAATTACCGGTAATGTGCCCCGTATCGAGAAATCTGATTACTTGACCCATGAGCTGGGCAGCAAGGTCAGTTGAGGTGCAGGGGGCCAGATATCCTGCTGCCAATACTCCACCGTCGATTTCTTCAAACTTCGCGTTCTGAATTCATTGTGAAAATCAGAGGAGGTAGGTAGCAGGAATTTGAGTGAGAATTTCATGAAAATAATTTTTCCGGTCCTTTGAGAGACAATGTAAGAGAGAAGTTTTTATTGCTTTTCATAGAATGCATAACATATCATTACAGAACACGAAACTTCACATAAATTCATAAAAATCCAACAAAACACGCCCAAAGATAGTGTCCATAGAACCCTCAATTCGGTAGAAGCCTGTGACCAGTGATCTTGATAGTAGGACCTTTCGATCTAGGAGACAGCAGCAGGAAGTTATCACCCACAACAACCACACCAGAACCAGCAGTAGACACCCCAACACCCCAGTGGACATCCTCAAAGTGGACATGAATGTCCACAATATTGAGTGGACATCATACCCTCGTAGACAGTGGACACCCCATCACCTCTGATAGAAGTATATCAGAAGATCATGACGCCTCTTCCTCAGGAGCAGCCTCCTCTTCCACAGGTGCGTCCTCCTCAGCGGCAGCTGGGACCTCCTCCTCAACAACGGTGGGAACTTCTTCACAGTCAGCCATGGTAGTGACAAGAGTAAACTCGAGAGAAAGAGAGAGAGAGTTGGAGTAATGTGCAGTAGTGCGAGTGATGGTGGTGTGGAGAGGGAAGGAGGGGTTTATATAGAGGGCAGAGTGGACTCACGCGTGATTTGCACGTGGCATGTCACGTGCAGCGAGTGTTATCAGTGGGAGGAGTCAAGGTTTTTGTCATGGCAACTCGGGTCTTCTTGGATATTTGGTGTTCTACTGATACTGATATATGCCAGGTTCTAATCTAAATTGGAAGCATTAAAAATGCTGCCAATTTTTTAGAACATATCTAGCACAACTTCGTAGCAGGTAAGATTTGTGATAAGAAATATGACATTTTTTGTTATCAGCTATTGACAGGATCATTATATTGAACGTCTTGTCATATTGCGATGGTATCGATGTGAAATAGAGATGGCTTCTGTCATATATGAAGCCTGTTCAATATTGAGTAACCTCCGACCTACATTTCGAAAGTCGAAGATCGAACTGTTGAAGACAAAAGCCCACGGTAGCGGGCTACTATCCTACAGCTGACAGAACGTCCGCTCCAAACAAAAAATACGATTACAAATAACATCTCTGCCACACCCTGTCTACTTACCGCCTTAGCCAGCATCTTGAGAAGTCTGGAAGACCACATATCAACCTTCTCTCTGTCCAAGCCAGCTGTCCGCTCAGCGCCATGTTGTCTCCCTCCATTCACCACGTGATGTGAGGTGGTGATGTGGGCGAGAAGGCCGACGAGGGAGGCCGAGTGGCACCTCACTTCGTACTGGGCCGAGGCGAGGAAACCCTCGCACCACTCGTACGAGATATCAGTCAGTGTCTCGGGCAGAGATGCGCTCAGCTGTGAAAATACGTGAGATATTATATTGCCGTCGAAACTAAACTGGAATTTTAAGTTAACTATCGTCGGAACGTTTTTTTTCTGGTGTCATGCAACCAAACCTCCACAAGATGGAGCAAAGCAAGCGCCTGCAGTGTTGCTGGGGCAGCCGGGACGAGGGCAGTCTTCAACAAACGTCTATACTGCTCTACTACTCCCTCTACGATGATTGGGGGTTAGAGAGAAATTAGGGAGATTGATGTACTATAAACTGAAGTGAGTGGCATTGAAAATTTCCATTATTCATCAATCTGTAACCTTGCTGCATTCCTGTTAGTCGATTCCGTAGGAACTTGTATCTCTCACTGTCCAACACGATATGATCGGGCGTTCCTTCATCCAGACACTGTCTGGTGAACTTTAAAACCTGGAGCAAATCCTCGATTAACAACATGGTAATCATGAAGCGGTGAGCAGTAATCATGAAGTTGTGAGCAGTAGGCATTCCTGGAGCAAATCCTCGATTTACAACATTGTAATCATGAAGCGGTGAGCAGTATAATAATCATGAAGTTGTGAATTGTGATGATGAATCTCTACTATGAACGTGAACAGAACGAAATGCTTGCCACCGCGTTGCTCGCTCTGTTCATTACACAAGAAAATGTGAAGTAAAAGTTCCTGCCTGGCATGAATCATCAGTCTAGGAGCATACTACTTCACCTCACCTCAGAGTACACTAGAGGTATGTAGGGCAGTCTCTGTGTTCCCACAATGTAACAGTGTGCAGGGGTATTGAGTCTTTCCTCGGTACACTTTCCTATGTACCCAACTGCTGCTTCAAATCCTGGGATCAGTGTACTTCATAGTTTTGGTTGTCCGAGTTTCCAATGGTCCTAGGACCTAGCGCTATGGTAGAAGTGGCTGATTGGGTTAAGCTCAAATTTCACTACGCTACCCTGTCAATTACTGACCTCCAATTTGCGCAGCCGCTCATACAATGGAAAATGAACACAATGCAAGTACAACATTGATGTACTTCTCAATGTACAATGTACAGTGTACACCCAACACACACACGCACACACGTACCAGGCAGTTTGTCATGTTCAGATCCTCTGAGACCAGCCCTTGCTTCATCTACTACCTCACAATCCCCAGACCCCAGGGCAAGAAGACACAGGTATCGAGAGGGAAGGTGGGAAGTGGGGTGGAGCATGTTGGAGAACCTGCACAGTCAAATTATTCATTTGTTGAGTGTGTGTTGAGTAGTGAGTACACCCGAAAACAATGCCACGCGGGGGGGGGGGGG
>CAMPET010000458.1:0-12862 GCA_946803715.1 Beroe ovata
CCTGCAGTCGATACTATCTCGTGCGAGGACTTCCTCAAACTGCGAGTGTGCTGCCTTGATAGCTGCGTTGTTGAAACGATCCACCATCTCACGTGTTGGAAGGAGGCAGACTGGGTTATAACCTGATTTTGAAAGATGGTTAAAATATGTAATTAGGGAAGTGAGTTTATCATCAGGGGAAGCAGCTGACTCGGGTATATCGATACAACGATCATTGAGGGTTTTGATATCCTGGATGTTATGTGTACCAGTCCTCACACGGTAAAGAAGCGACTTCCATTCGGAATTCGCGTCACCCGTTNAGTATGGTATGATTGATGTGTGATAGGTGTTGATCATGGACTGTTGTGACATGTGTTGAAGTATGATGGTGCTTCTAGAACATGATGATGCGAGACGAATGATTTCATGAACACTTTGTGATACATCAACTGGAATATGAATGAATTGTCGTGATACGCCAGTATTTTTCCGCTTCGGTGGGACTTTATTGTTGGTGTCTGTTGTGATGTTGGTGTCTGGAACCTCAATCTTGACCGCTGGCGGCGCCGGCTTTGTTGTAGTATCAGGTTGGTTGACCTTGGGGATAACAGTCTTACAGTTAGACCTTGGTTTTTTGACAGAGGTGGAAATTATAGAGTCGATTGTAGTTTTGGCTTTCTTTCTATTACTACTAATGTACCAAACACGCTCAGGGGTGATATAAAAAGATTGCAAATCCTTTTTATTCAAATTAGCTGCATTACTTCTGTACTCCCGTGATATACCAGACTTACTACCCAACCGAATGTACTCTTCTAGTGAAGCTGTGCTAACGAGAATTTTCTTAGGGCTAAAGTTAATGAGGTGAACACCGTTAACAGTAGAAACTCTACTAAGTGCAACATATGTTTGGCTACGTGCAAAAATACACTTTCCTAGGTCAATCAATGCAGATGGTAAAGTTAGCCCTTGAGCCTTATGAATTGTCATGGCGTAAGATAAGCATAAAGGAAATTGTTCTCTATGAAGGAAAGCCCCTGGGAAGATCTGAATCTTCCTCTTTACGGGCTTGATGGTGATTGAATCCTCCTTCTTATCGAACAATACCTTTATACCTGTTATTACGTTTGTATGCTCATCCCTTTCCACACCACTCACGACACCAATAGCCCCGTTAACCAAACCGTTAGCTGTGTCGATGTTGGACCTCAGCATAACCCTGACACCATGGCAGATGGGAATCTTCTTCTCCAGTCCAGCAGTGTTCCGGGGATCGTCCAGCTTATCTAGCCTCTGCACAGCCTGTTCTGCAGCCTTGAGGTTCCTCTTGTTCCTGCAGTCGATACTATCTCGTGCGAGGACTTCCTCAAACTGCGAGTGTGCTGCCTTGATAGCTGCGTTGTTGAAACGATCCACCATCTCACGTGTTGGAAGGAGGCAGACTGGGTTATAACCTGATTTTGAAAGATGGTTAAAATATGTAATTAGGGAAGTGAGTTTATCATCAGGGGAAGCAGCTGACTCGGGTATATCGATACAACGATCATTGAGGGTTTTGATATCCTGGATGTTATGTGTACCAGTCCTCACACGGTAAAGAAGCGACTTCCATTCGGAATTCGCGTCACCCGTTTGACGTTGATTGATTGTAAGCTCATCAAAATCAAATTCTAGCCAAAGATTTAGGGAAATTTTATTACCATCCGTAATTTTTTGCATCATGTCAGCATTTACTTCCTTATATGGGGACTGGGCCTGGACAGGGTCTAATTGAAGAAGATCGCCAAACAAAATGACCGACTTATTACCAAATGGTGCTTTCTCACCAAATATCTCACACAGACGCATATGAAGGAGCAGCAGAATGACATTACTCACCATACTTACCTCATCCACGATGACACACTGGAGATCTTGTAGGACAACTCTCGTCTGATCCAAGGTTTTCTGATTGAGGGGTTCGTACTTAGGATGGCTACCGTGTTCCACTGGCAAGTTGAATGCTGAATGGAGGGTTTGACCCTTGATGTTATCGGCTGCCAATCCTGTTGGTGCCCCAAGAATGTTATCACAATGACGGTTATAGACATTCCTCTGAACATACATGAAACCAACCAAAGATTTGATTAGATAAGACTTTCCCGTTCCCCCATACCCACTTACATACAACAATAACGGCTTAAAATCATCACAATTACACTTCTTTTCATTATGATCCAACAAATGTAACAAATTCCCTGTGACCCTATCATATACTCTACGCTGATCTACATTTAACGTGGAAATAAATTCATTTAACTCATCCTCAGTCTTGATATCACTGTTCTGTTTCAAATTTTCGAAGTCCTGCAATGCCTGAGCTATGACCGGATCATCGTCCTCCATGTGAGCTGCCATCGGATCTTCCTCCTTCCTATCATCCCCTGCTTCCTGATCTGCCCTCTCCTCCATCTCTTCCCTCATTCTCTTGATGGTCGACCGCCTCTCATACCTCGTCTTCATTTCAGGGAGCTCATCTAAGACTCTGAAGAATTCCTCTTTGTACGACTCACTCGGACCCATGATGTCAGTCTCTTGGCGCCATGGCTTATACAGACAAAGGAAACTGTAGTAGAAGGACTCGGGATTCTTTATGGCATCAAACTCGTAGTGTTGTATGATAGGAAGTTTACCATTTNTCCCTCATTCGCTTGATGGTCGACCGCCTCTCAAACTTTGTCTTCATTTCTGGGAGCTCATCTAAAACTCGGAAGAATTCCTCTTTATACGACTCACTCGGGCCCATGATGTCAGTCTCTTGGCGCCATGGTTTGTACAGACAAAGGAAACTGTAGTAGAAGGACTCAGGATTCTTTATCGCATCAAACTCGTAGTGTTGTATGATAGGAAGTTTACCATTTCTTTTCTTGAGTCGGGCAATTGTCTTCAACCCATCTTCATCTTTGATTTCAATGATTAAATGAGAGGCGGCCTTCTTGTCATAAGTACGCTCATAGTGCTTGACGTAGTCGTGCAATGACATCTGATCAAATGGGGCAATGTCTGGTCTCCTAGGGTAGAAGTCGTGAATGAAATCAGGAGCAAAGATGTCGGTGTCGTTGTCATCCTGCTTCTTGAGCTCTTCAACTTTCTTCAGACACCTGGTTCTGTACCTAGGAAACGTTGTTGGAACAAATATGAACTTCTCACTTATCTGAAACAGCTCCCCATTATTCTGGACCATCCTATCTATGGCTTCATGTGTCGACATTTCCCTATTCCTGAGGCAATGATACACAAATTTGGTGGTGTTCTGGAATGCAGATTTAGTGTCATCTGTGACAAAGGACTCAATGTGACTTTTCTCTGGCTTAGTGACATATTTGGTTACGTATTCTACAATTGAAAATGAATCTTCTGACAGAAACTGAATATCCATGTTACCGCCCCATAAATATAAAAGATCGGGATTATAGTCATTGATATTACTTTCCTCAGAAGTTCGAGCCAGATCATACAACCTCTTCTTTAACTTGTTCTTCCGTCGACCAATTACACATGATAACACATCGTGGAGCTGAAACACTTGTGACTCTTTCCTAGGAAAACCGAAACGACAGACCTTCTTATACTTACCTCCTGACTTGATGAGTCTTAAACAATAGTCCCGACACTTGTGACGCTGATACTTATCCACCATGTCGTAGAGCTCAGGCTCCTCGTTCTTGTCAGGCAATTTACAGGAAGCGTACTTTTGTATGAAATCTGCTACTTGTTGATCAGAATCCCTCCCTATAACCGGTGCCCCCTCTACCCAGAACAAGCAATGAAAATGAGCAACCCCCCTACCCTGATACTCAGTGCGAATGAAATACTTTGTTACCTTACCAATAGGGTCTGCTTTCAGTATAAAGTTGAGAGTAGCTGCGAATCGCTTGTGGATGAAGTTGGAGACTAACACAGGATCCTTGGCGAGTACCTCGTTGTCAGACAGGTTCTCGATGCCAGGAAGATCCGTGTTCTGTTCCCGCACGTACTCCACCAGCTCTTCCCAGTCGTACTCTGCGGGAGAGAATGTTACAAACCAAGAGGCAGGACCACTTTCCTCACAAATAGACTGAATTTTCTTTCTATTAAAACTCCAATATTGAGGCGTCCCCGGAATATCCCTGACAGATCGAGACAATCGTTTCTGCAGGTCAGGATCATTATCCCCCAATCTCTTCAAGAATTCCTTTGTACTGATGTTCCCTAAGCCCTTCACGTTCCTCAATGATGCGTATACTCCCTGTGCTATCTTCCTCCGTTCATACTCCTGACTCAAGCTGAAAATGTAGGGGACGTTACGTCTGATGTTCCCGTGTCTCGAGAAAAGCCTGGACCTCTCGTACTGTAGGGGGCCAATTTTCCTATCTCGTTCCTCCTTGGCATTCCTCCCACCAATCCCCCAGGGAAACACCTCCGGGAAACACAAGACATCCAAATTTGGTTCCTGTAGGGATATTGCTTCGTCATCAACACGTAACAACTGATACAAGCTATCCAGCCATTGTGTATTATCCTCAAACCCGTCAATACACGTTACTGTATAGTGTGTGATGAGATTCTGGAAGTCCTCTTCAGACATCTGTTCCAAGATCTTCCTCACTACTTCCTCCTTCTTCTCACCCTCGTGGTCATTGTCGTTCTTCTTCGTCTCTTCGTGGTCACTGTCTACCGAGGACTCCTCACTGGTTTCTGTGTTGCCACCCCCTCTGAGCATGTTCAATATGTCCTCCTCTGAAATATCCCGAGTCACATTGTCACACATGACATCATGATGCGACTCGGTTTGTTTTTTCTCAGTAGAGTTGTTGTTGTACTGTGAACTCAAATCATTATAAAGTGAATACATTACACTGTGCACAAGATCTTCGCCTAATTTACAATCTTTAACAGAATAATTTAAATGAGCCGAACAATTGAAACATTTCTTTAAGATCTTAGCACTACTATATTTCTCTAGTGTATCTATGAGCAAAGAACGGAAAACTTCTACATCAAAATATTGAAGATTAACCTTCAATCCGTTATTGCCTTCAGACATATAGATTTTGCCCTTCAAAATGTCCTTATAAACGGCTATTATATCGCCAATAAAATCTTTGCTTATGCAGTTACCACAACACGAACGTGTCTTCTTAACGTAGCTGAGTAATTTCAAAATATCTCCAATATACTTAACGTTTAAAACTAAATTCTGTAATGACTCAAATGATGGTGGACCAATGTCTCTTGTCGGAATCGAACCAAGGTCACCTTGTCCGGTCGCATTTTCATTTTGATATGCAATGTTCAAAGGTTCATTGCCATGACGAGGTATTCTGAGGGACGAGCAATCTGTTGCGACTTTATCCGACAGAGAGACAATGGTTTCATCATTCGGATGTAAACTATGATGACATTTTACGCATTTCTCTACAACTTGATTCTCAACATAAACATCTGCCACAGTTTTCAACACAATAATATTCCTGGAAAGTTTCTGATTCCTTGATATACCATCATGAAGCTTCTTCAAAAATTTTGATGCAGACACCCTCTGAATAACACAAATTGCGGAACACTGTCTATCGGATTTCTTATGACAGTCCTTACACAGGTACCCTTTACCCCTCAGAATATCAATGTTCTTCAAATATTCTAGCTGTTTCCCTCTGAGTATTTCCATTTTACCTGAATTCTCCGTGGTAACAGCTTTTGTCTTTTCGATTGACTGAGTTTTTTTGAATGAAATCCGCTTATAGCACTGATCAACTAAACACCAACTGCAACATGATTCTTTCCTGTCATGATACGATTTCTTCAACTTCATGACAATGCTAGCCGTGTTAGATAAGTCAACTGATTTAAAATTGATTAGTGATTGTCCGCAACCAAGTTTCCATGATACACGTGTCCTAGTGTCCCGCAATATCCCGTCACACTGATCACATAGAGTCCCACTGACAATGAGTTTACGTGCATAGTCCAACAGCATATGTAAAAGAGTATATTTCATTCTGTCTGATGGAAGTTTCATTACTGACAGTTTTTCTATATCGTGGTCACTGAGTACTGCAATATCGTCTTCAACAATTGCAGAACATGATTTGATTGTTCCCAATTTTTTACCCTTATCAAAATTATCATGGGAAACCCCTCCACCCGATAGTTTTCGTTTCCTACAAAGTCCAGGACTGACAAGAGTCAAATTTGACATGATTTTTTCTAAATGTGATAAATCAAACTGTTCACCTCCTGAAGATGGGCTGTCCAATGGGAGCAAGTCGTCTGTCAGGGAAACGAGATCGTCTGTGTCGATAAGAGTCGATGACGGTGACCGTGAAGAGGATGTAGAGTGTAGAGAGGATGTTGTAGGAGTGATAGGTATACTAGTAGTACTTGGAGGTGAGACCAAATCGTCCGTGCTGAATGNCGTGCTAAATGACGCCTGTGTACCTGGCTGAGTGTTACCCTGGCTGACATTGTCATCATCAGGGGGAAGTAAGTCAAGGGGGTTAGCAGGGATAGCCACATCTTTATAAAGAGGGTTATTGGTTTTCAGCCAAACTAGAGCTGTGTGAACCTTATTAACAGAGACAAGACGCTGCCAAACAGCCCGGTTCTTCTTAGGGATACCGTGCAACACAATGAACTCGTCTGGGTTAACAAGTTTAGTCGGTCTATCGCCGAACAACTCCTTGATAGTAGAGTCGAGAGGAGACATAATGTGCACAGCAAACCCCTTAAGCTTATCCATACGAACACTATACGGTAAATTAGCCCCCACTGCCGTTACCTTGAATATACTCTGATAACACATAGCAATATGAATAAATATTCTTTCAAAATCATTCAAACACTTGATACAGTCAGGAAGTAACCCAGTATCCATACCATTACCCTTACATATTGTTGGAACTTTATCCCTTCCCAATTCCCCAGAACATGCACGACAAATTTTCAAACCAATTAAACTTTCTACCGGCGACTCACCCCTCATCANTCTGTCAGGGAAACGAGATCGTCTGTGTCGATGGCAGTCGATGAGGGTGACCGTGATGAGGATGTAGAGTGTGTCATGTCATCATTGAGACCAGGGGTAGTAGGAGGAGTGATAGGAATACTAGTATTTGAGACTAGATCGTCCGTGCTGAATGACGCCTGTGGACCTGGCTGAGTGTTACCCTGGCTGACATTGTCATCATCAGGGGGAAGTAAGTCAACGGGGTTAGCAGGGATAGCCACATCTTTATAAAGAGGGTTATTGGCTTTCAGCCATACTAGAGCTGCGTGAATCTTATTTACAGAAACAAGACGCTGCCAAACAGCCCTATTCTTCTTAGGAATACCGTGCAACACAATAAACTCGTCAGGGTTGACAAGTTTAGTCGGCCTATTGCCGAACAACTCTTTGATAGTAGAGTCGAGAGGAGACATTATATGAACCGCAAACCCCTTTAGCTTATCCATACGAACACTATACGGTAAATTAGCCCCTACTGCCGAAACTTTGAATATACTCTGATAACACATAGCAATATGAATAAATATTCTCTCAAAATCATTCAAACACTTGATACAGTCAGGAAGTAACCCAGTATCCATACCATTAGCCTTACATATAGTTGGAACCCTATTTCTACCCAATTCCCCAGAACATGCACGACAAATTCTCAAGCCAATTAAACTTTCTACCGGCGACTCACCCCTCATCACAACACGTTCACTACAATTAAGATACCTGAATAAAGTCTGCCATGCGGCGTTGTCGAGATTCCTCCTCCTGGATGTGATGGTCTCGATGTGGGCGTCGTCGACCAACTTATCACAGGAGATGCATGGCGTCCTGGGGAGATTTTCATCACGTTTCTTATAGAAATCTAGCAAATTCTCACCATATTTCTCAGTGAGAGTCTGGCGATTGACAATAGTGTTAGGCCGATTCACATTAAATATTTTAGAAGGTTTATCATGGGGTGGATACGCTAGTAATTTATACAGATACTCAAAGTCTCCACATGCGACTGCTGCATCGAGATCTGCGATGATTTCGTTCATGTTCTTCAGGTCACTGAGATAATTGTAGAACTTTCTGAGGTTGTTGTAGTGAGGGTAAAGTTTTCTGAGGAGTACAAGTTTAGATGAACAACCATTGACACCACTAAAACATTCAGAGGGGTGATTCCTCTTATCTACAGTCAACAAATACGGTTTTGATACATTTACAGGACATTCATTGATTTTGTCAAGGAGAACACGGATACCTTTACGACTTACCGATTTACATTCTTCAAGCAACTCCAGTATTGCTTCTACTTCACCTGATTCTGCTGGAATACAATTCTTCACACACGGACTGATAACTTCCCCCTCGTCATGATCTGTACCTGCCTTTTTAGTTTTGAAAGAGTACTCTGTCATACCCCCCCGATAACTGAATTCTGGGAAATACGGCTCCCAACCCTTAGCGTGACAAGCATCCCCTAGAATTGCATGAGTTTTATCCCCCTCACTTGATAGAGCCACCTTAGCACATACTTCCCTACAATAAACATTCAACCTATGCACCGCGAAATATACACACTGAACCCATCTATCCCTCCTCAGTAGAATGTCATTTACTAAGGACCTAGTTAGGAAATTTATCTTAAACCTGTCCCCATACCCAGCAAAATCTCTCCCTCCCGAATATCCTCCCAACAAATCATCTATATCCCCATACTTATATATTGCATTAGCTATCATTGCGATAGCCCTACTTTTATACATAATTCTAGTCTTAGACTTGAGAAATTTTTTGTTTTTGAACAATGAATGATAACTTCTCTTATCGTTGCTGGACAGTAGTGACGGGAGGAAAAGTCGTCTCCTCGAACTTATTATCAGTCTTTCTGCTTTCTTGTATGCATCAGTCACGAAATCAGGGACCTGAAATTGTATATTGAACGTTACATGTACCTCATATGAATAACAATTTGCGAGTCAATTCCACAACTGCGAAATTTCGCAGGCATTCATAATTATAGCACAATTCTGAGGGCACACATGATTACCTCATGCTTTCTGATAGCGTCCATGGCCTCCTTCTTTAACAGTTTGCAACTAGAGTTGGGCAGGTTTTTGTGTCCGGGGTCGTGCTTCCCCTCATCAGATTGAGATACTGGCGTGCCACCCTGTATCCTCCCATTTTGATTTACTGCAGCATGTTGCTCAGCTTTCCTCAGGGACTTCTTGTACCACACGTAGTTCTTCTTGTACCTGTCCCTCCTCAGCTTGGCTTTTCTCGTGAGTTCATACCGCGAACTAGTGCATTTTCCCCTCTCCGTACTGAAATACTTCTTCACTGCACGTCTAGACGCCTCACGCCACGCTGCTGTCTTCATGTACTCCGTCATACCCCGAACTTGTGCCTGAGACCATCCCTCTGTCTGCATATAGTTAGTCATGGCTTTCTTGTGAGCTTCTGCATATGATTCTGTAGTCATATAATTGTCCATGGCTTTCTTGTGAGCTTCTGCATACGAGTCTGTTGTCATATAATTGTCCATGGCTTTCTTGTGAGCTTCTGCATACGAGTCTGTTGTCATGTAGGTTGTCTTGGCCTTCTGCTGTGCACTGGAATATTTTTCTGTCATTCTATATGCCTCCATAGCCTTTTTATGAGTCACTGCCCCTTTATCAGATTTCATATACTTCAGCATAGCTCTCCTGTTCGTTTCGGCTCTGGCAAAAGTGAGTCCATGCTTCCTTCTCGCTCGTATAATGGCAGCCCTTCCACCTTCACTCTCCCTGTAACGCTTTTCGCTGTTAGCAATACTCACTTTTCCAGATGGAGTGAGTCTCCACCTGGCTATGTACTCAGCACGAGAACTGGGTGTGACGGGCTGAGCCCGGGGCTCCTGATCTGCAGCATCATCATGAGGCGGCGGTGGGGCTGGCCGGACAGCAACTCTCTCTCTTTTCCTCTTGTCGCCAATTCGCCGAGCTTTACCCTTTCCCCTTTTTCGTCGTTTTCTCTTTGGTGTTTCGTCCCCTCGAGCAACAGCGCAGTCACTCGATTCATTCTCATCTTCACCACCTCTGAGAACAACCTTCTTCTTCTTCTTCTTCTTCTCGGCTACTATTGGAGCACACTCAGTGATCATTTCTTCTTCAGCAGGAAGATCCGTACAGCTGGATGCCGCAACCACTGAAATATAGAAATATGGATAATACAGGAAGCACGTCTCCTTCACATCACAGGCGAATCGCCCCATATATTCAAAATCAAAAGACGTCAGTTGCTTTTTATACCGACTTTCATTTCTTTTTAGTTATATTATTGATATTAACTTCCATTAATACCAATCGACAAATACCTTTGTTGGCTTTTCGCTTTTTTCGAGCTTTCCTGCTCACACGGGTCTTCTGCTCAAGCTTGTTGGTCACTTCCTGACTCTCTGTGGAAGCTCTCCTAAGGGAAGAATCATTTTGACAGGTGCTATTGCTAATTGGTGATGAACTTTATTGACTATTTCATTCATCGATCGCCCAATACTGCAATTTAGGCCATCAGGCATCAAGAAGACTTGAAGTTGATTGAATAAAATCATACAACTCATAGCTATCATTAGAGGGACTGGCTACATTAGAGAGACTACAAGTTTGATTCAATTTACCCACCAACACGAGAATGGGATAACAGAAGAGCTGTCTGGGTCATACATTTTTGTCCTCATTGCATCAACCTGCATTCCTGTAAAATATGAAAATATAGAAAGATTCAAATATAGTACTCAGGCGTTGCTCAGGCGAATCAATTTTGACACACTGACACCGAGACGCACAAAATGACACACACACACACACACACAATGACACACAGACACACACGCGCGCACAGAAAAACACACACACTTTCATACACACAAGCACACGCACATGCACACACACGCACACACACACACACACACACAAAACACGCACACACAAACTCACACACGCATGATAATTATAACATATCGACTCACTTGGCCGGTTTTGCTTCCTCCCCTTCACTTTGGTCCACTGTTTAGGCCCAGTCGTGGCAGAAGTGCGCTTCCTTGTTCTAGTGGAAGCTTGATTACCTGTTCGAATGGGATACATTTTAGTGTAATTGCCATTAATCTTTCATGGATCTGAATCCCTCTTCCACCCCATCTACTCAACTACCTCCCTCGACTGCAACACACACTAAAATAGGCAGTTACTGAACTGTGCCCATCTGTGCCTATTCCTATCTTACCTCTGTTCCGAGCTGTATTCTCCAGCAGATTTTTTGCAGTTTTCACTTCAGATCGTGTCCCTCTGATGAGGAACTCTCTGATGCATCCACTGGTTGCAGGAGCGAGTGTCACTGTTGCTCCTGACTCCGACATCACTCTGTTGATGTTGTGCCAAGCCTGCACAATTTGTATTATGCTTTATTATAAGTGATGAATGATACATTGTAATTCAAATTGTATCCATCCGGACTCTTCACATCTTCTCACATTCAATGGGTCCAGTAAAGAATGTGATTATTTGGAATAATGATTGTATCACCTACCTTGCCGATGACCAGACCACACACAGACTCTGATACGACGAGGCGTTCCTCTACAAGTTGAGATGTCGCCCTAGTCCGTGTGGGAACTCTACCAGCACCAGTATTCGTTTTGATGCTGATTTCTTCACCTGAATGCGGTAAATTCATAATGATATCAAACTCAATAATTCATGGTTTGACGGTCTGTCATGATATTACACATGGTCTATGATCTTATAAAGTGGTTCTGCTGTTTACAAATAACTCGACCAAATGGAGGTGGTAGAAAAAAGGATTCCATTCCGCTCGTGATAATCATTTCGGATTTTTGATTTAGGTCTTAGATTTTTTGTTATCGGCATTGGAAGTTGAGAGAAGGGTTGCGAAAAACAACTGTGCGATGTACTATGTAGGAGAGATTTGCGTTACTAGGCGACGTAAGAGTTGCACGTGCATGTTTATTGAAAGTGCGCGCGCGTCATTGTTATTACCATTCCGTTTTTCTTTTGTTTTGATACGTTTCTATTTTGACGATGAACGTTCTGAATTTCTACAATTAACTTCGTGATCGTCTGCGATATTCAGTGTAGCACGCCCACTTGACGGGCGTTCTAGTATTATACCTATATCATAATAAACGTGTTCACCAACCTGGCAGTGGCATTCCAGAGGACACAGCAGCTTTGAAATACACCGGTTCCCTGTCTGTTACATCTTGGTTCCACTTCAGGGAAAAATTCTCCGGGTTCTGAACCTCATTCCGAGCCTTCTCCACCTCGTAAAACTGGGGATTCGGCATGGTGTAATAGTATCCGGGGTCTGGTCTGCCAACAAGGTGATCCATGACTGCCGCCTTGAGCAAATGACGGGATTTGGCAGCAGGGTGGAGACCGTCCTTTCTGAACAGCTTGACATTAGCCTGTCCACTGCTGTCCAGGAACTTGTTATACAGGCTCACCACCCTGGTTGGACGCTATCTCATGATAGGGCCTTGCCAACTTGGCCGTCACAGGGGTTGCTAAAGCTTAAAGATTCCAAGTAATTGTTATATCTATCATAGAATAAGTTTACATATGACTCTAGGGTCTTCGGGAACACAGTGATTGTGGTCCTAACGGATCATTCCATAAACAAACTAGAAAAAGTTTTTTGACGATAACTGCAATCGCACGGTGTTGAAGATGAAATTTGGAACCCAGAGATCCAATCACCAATTTTTTGGGGAGAAATCGATCATCTGGTTATCTGGGGGCGATGCATATTAAGATCATTGAGATTAGTGGCCATTGCAGTTCTTTTCAGCTATGAAAGAAGCCTCCATGGCCTTCAGAA
>CAMPET010000459.1:0-13329 GCA_946803715.1 Beroe ovata
TACGCAGCGCTAATTTGTATAATAGCGAGAACCTACCCTCTCCCTTACTATCTAATAGAGGAGCATCACTGCAACTCAACGATGAATTATGCAGTCCAAGCCCTAATGATGGTTCTTTTCTTAATTTTGAAGATATAGCTTATTGAACCGCCGCTCTTGTGAGATATATTCTTCCACAGCTGTGCCCTCGGCGCTAGCATTATTATAACTGCCTGTTGCCTTATATTGTTTGACAAATGCGTCACTGAACAACAAAAATTTTTTTTTTGTTTTGATATATTTATGCTTTTTTCCTAAACTATTTGCGAATAATGATAATATATTGCAATTATAGAACATCGGTTACAAACATTATGCCATAACCGGTGCCGAGGGGATAACACAGGCTGAGTCGGTGATACCATCTGTATTGTTGCAATTCTGACCCTGTAGTGGAGGATATATTGGTTTGGTTCGGCGACGCTTCTTCTTAGGTTGTATTTCTTCCCGACAATCCTGGTCCGTTCGTGGTTCTATCTCGGATACTTCTTCAATACTGCGCAGTGTATTGACTGTATCTATTGCCGCCAAAGCTTGATAAGTCGGAGGAGGGAATTTCTGTTGTCCGAAGGGCTGAATATGTATCATTTGACCTCTCCCCGGGAATGTAATATTGCTATTTCTGCAGTACATGATAAGCTTATAAATCATCCAGAGGAGTAGAAGTGCTCCAATTACAGATCCTGCAATGATTAACGGCAACTTTAAATACTTCATCGGGTCTTTATAAAATTTTATGAATCTTCCTATTGAGTCAAGAATGGAGTTGGAGGTATCTATGTCAGCTGTTAAGTTGTGAATAATTCCTTGATGAAGTTCAATTTCTTTGATGATGGTATCTGATTCAAATGATGAGTCTAGTAGCTGAGAAAGTTGTAGAACATGCGATAGGTTCTTTGACTGTAGGGACTCTATTTTTGCTGTGAATTTATCATCTACTGGGTTGTGTATTACTTGTTCATGAACTTGTACCGCCATCATATTCTCTTTCCATGGTACCCAAAGTGTATTACTTTCACCAACTGTGAGTTTCAGAGTTTTGCTAGTTGCTTCATTGAGTTGAATGCCTGGATTGTCTTGTGATTTGTAGAAAATTTCTACTTCCGGTTGAGTGGATCTGACCAGGAGACCTCCTTTCAGATTTATGTAGGCCGTGTCACTTATACACTGATGAATTGTGCATTGCGAGATTGTTGATGAGGGTTGTTCATGCGTTTGGTCCAATGGTAGGTCGATACATGTGGACATGTCGCTCATCTGAAATACCGTGTTAGGACACACAGAAAACTGTCCGATGATGGGACAAGTGTCTAGTGGTAGCGTCAGAGATTGCCACTGTCCCTTGACGACGGTTGCTTGTTGAGGCATGTCAAAAACCAAACATTCTTCTGATGTGGAGTTTTGTCGTTCCACAAGAGATAAGAATCCCACTTGGAAGATCTGGTAGATGGGTAAGATCGTTTGCGTTTGCTGTATTAATGGATAAGCGATAATGAATTTGAACAGAAGTTGGTCCATATCAAAGTCAACCAATGTCACCTTTGCACTAGCATATAAAATCATGGGTAAATGAGTCACCAAGTCATGAATAGGAGCAGACTTGTTAGCCATAGAGTAAGCAATCTGCTCTGGTGACAGGATTGTCGGCCTAAGTGTACCACTGAGCTTTCCTTGGAGTGGATACACCAGAATATCATCCAGCTTTCGTATAATGTCATTGTACCATTGCTGATAATGCATTTCCAGTCTAGTGCATTCTATCATTTGGTGGATTTGATCTATATCCTGTCGTATGTCCGCAATGTATCCCAGAATGTGGTTCTGAGTATTAAGAATTTGCTTCTGCCTATTATTGGTTTCTTGCAACTGTGCGGCAATTGTATCAACATCCTCTGCTATAGAGTCGACATAATTTTCCAATTTGTCCAGGTCCACTCTATTGGCAATCCCAAGTCCAAGTGCCGCCGTTGACATAGCTAGTGCAGCCCCTGCCATTGCTTCGGCCACGAATCGTTTTGGTCTTCTATTCTTGGAGTTTTGCACTGCATAATAACGCAGCTTTTTCCTATAGCATGGACCAGTAGGACGAATTAGTCTGCAAAGTTTATATTGTGAAATTTTTATGGCAGGTTGCAAGAGGTGAATGATGAGAGTTTTATAACGATTCATGGATGCCCGATATTCCTTGTCAATGTTTTCCAGATACTGTGTGCAGTTGCTGGTGATGTTTGCTTGAGAAAGTGGTGGTATTCTAATGATCACCGACATGAGTTCAATTGAATCGTACGAGATCAAAGTCCCTTTTCGTTCCATCACTATTCCTCTTGGCTCTATGACCTTATATTCAGCTTTCTTTTCCGAAGTCATTTGAGGGATGACCAAAGGTGCTGGAGTTGTTGGATCATCTGAAATTTCTGTTACCCATCTCGCTTCCATGACCCTTTCTTTTTGCGACAACTGCTCCCCATACTGCATAGAGAGCTCTGCAGCTATTTCAGGATTATGAGGATATCTATTGTGCATCTTCGCGTTGTATCTCTCAAAGGCCAATTGATCTTCAGGAGGCAAGGGCTTGTGATCATATGGACTATCTTCCCAGATGATGTCCCAATTTTCTCCAGTTAAGGGTTGGATGATGAGAAGAACCACTTGTAAAATCCGTAGGAGCACTGCCATTCTGCGTGTTAATATGTGGTTAATTAAACTAATTGTTTTTCTTCCTGGGAAGTACTGTATATAGCCTATAGATTGCACAGCCATAGTTTCACATTGACGAATTTACACACGAATAACACATGTCATTAAATAATATCAGCTGTAAAATCACGCATATGTATGTGTAAGTCAGAATCACCAATTCATTAAGACATACACTGTGATTTAGAGATTCACTACTATGATAGCTTTTCGAAAAGAGCAACAACCATTAATAACAACTGGTTTTTCCAGATAGATTGTCTGTATTTCTACATTTTTAGTTTTTTCTATTTTTTAATTGATTTTGTATATAGAAGATCAAGAGTTATATGCAGTCAATAGATAAAAGTGCAGCGTTTTCAAAAGTGTCCGTAAACCCGTCCACTCCTTGTGGTACGGATATTGTCCATATCTGGAGGTTCCATTGTTATCTCCTCCTCTATATTTGGTGGTGCAATTGGTGTCTTGAAGGTAAGCGGAGGTGGTGGAGGCAGATTTTCTGTTAGTGAAATGATTGGCATCTCTATATTTTGATCAGGAGAGGAATCCTCATCCTCCTGTTCCCCATTTGACTTCTGCGTTGCTTCAGTTGCCGCTGTCTTAAGGTATTTACGGAGCGCCCAATCAGAAAGTTGACATTTCTTGGTTCTATTGAAATGAACCAGACACACTTCATATGGTGGTGTGAGATTTTCAACCTCATAGCTGATGTCCGATAGTTTGTTTATTATCTTGTAAGGACCCTTATATGGTTTCCTGAGCTTTGGGACCTTCTTATTTTCATAAATTCCTTTTAGAATCCAGACGAGATCTCCTACTAGATGTGGCTGACCATAAGCCTTTTTATCATAATGTTGCTTCATGTATTTAATTTTTCCCGCCGTTTTCTTGTTAGCACTATTGTAAACGTCAATGAAAGCAGATTCCAGCCAATTTACATAGTCATGTGGGCATAGAGGACTATCAGACGGGAGTGGTCCAAACATTAGGTCCAATGGTAATCTGGCCTCTTCCCCGAACATCATACGGAAAGGTGTGTATCCCGTAGAGGAGTGTGGTTGACAGTTATAACTTAGGACAGTCAATGGAACATAGAGATCCCAGGACTTGGGTTTAGTGCCAGATTGCGCTGTAATAGCTTGTTCAAGAGTATGATGCCAACGTTCAACTGCTGAGTTGTTGAATGCACAGTAGGTATGGCTTCTGGTGTGTCGGATGCCCAATAACCGATAGAGATCAGCCATCAACTCAGAACAGAAATTAGCTCCATTGTCTGAGTGAATAGTTTGAGGAAGTCCAAACACAGAGAAGTGTTGATTGACTAGCGTTTTGGCGATAGTTTCACTTGTAGTATTGGATAGAGGCCATGCTCTTGCAAACTTGGTAAACGCACATATGGCTGTTAAGAGATACCTATTGTTACGCTGTGTGTTGTGAAACGGTCCGACTATATCGATTTGCAATCGTTGCCACTTATGGTTAATTATGGTAGGTGCTAATGGGGCTTTAAGATTTTGCGGGTTCTTTTTAGTTTGTCCACATATGATACAACATCGCACATAATGCTCAATCCTGTCTCGCATATTTATCCAGTGATACTTTCCTTTCAGTAAGTCCAATATCTTATGTGCGGATCTGTGACCTCCTGTCATTGAGTCATGAGATAGCTTCATAATCGTAGGAATGAGGTGCTTAGGTACTACGATCCGCTCCACACCGTCTTTCCCTGTAAAATATAGACAGCCATCTCTGACTACAAGGTTATCTTTCTTATTTAGATACCAGCGGATAGTGCCTGGTTCGGTAGCTAGTTCCTCAATAGTTGGTTTTCTGTCAGTACCTATGATGTCGATTAGAGCTTTGATGTGCTTGTCTTTAATCTGGTGTTCCCGCACTTGTTGTTGTGGAACTAGCATGTCTTCAGATGTAACTGTAATGTTATTGATATTGTCAAATGTTCGTGACAATGCGTCAGCACACGTGTTCAGCTTCCCTGGCTTGTAAACGATTTCATAGTTGAATTGTCCGAGTATTTCCAACCATCTCGCCACAATAGCTGGAGGGTCTTTGAAATTGTGTAACCAGATAAGTGGTTTGTGATCACACATCAGGGTTATCCTTTTTCCCATTAGGAGGTGTTTAAAGTGTTGCACAAAGTGAACTATTGCATAAGCCTCCAGTTTCGTAGCAGAATATGATTTCTGACCCGGTTTGAGTGCCTGTGATGCGAATGCGACTGGTATCAGTTCTCCATTTCTGCGTACTTGTAGTACTGCCCCTATTCCTTTCGCACATGCATCTGTAGTTAAAACCAAGTGCTCATCAGGTTTAGGAATTGCCAGTGTGTTTGGTGACGTTAGAAGTCTTTTCAACTCTTTGAACGCTAGATCCGCTTCAGTTGACCATAGGAAGTCTTTGTTGGTTTTGCAAGTCAGATCACAAATGGGTTTAGCAATTATGCCGTAATTAGGACAGAATTTTCGAAGGTATCCGAATAATCCAAGCGCTTGTCTGCATTCCTTGGGCGACTTTGGTATCGGATAATCCCTGATAGCCTTAATTTTGTCTTCTGTAGGGTAAATTCCCGCCTTGGATATCTTATGTCCCAGAAAGATGACTTCTGTTTGAAAGAGCTTAGTTTTCATAGCATGTATTTTAATATTGGCCTTATAGAGAAGTGTGAAAACTTTAATGAGGTTATCGAAATGTTGTTTGAATGTATCTCCATAGATAATAACGTCGTCCAAGTAACACATTGCCACATGCTGTGGAACAGTAAGTATTTTATGCATGACTCTCATAAACTTTTGTGAGGCATTTGTTAGTCCCATCGGCATCACAGTGAATTTATATAAGCCAGTAGGTGTGATAATAGAAGACTTTTCTGAGTCCGAATCGCATAGCTGAAGCTGATGGTAGCCCATTTTAATGTCCAGGACACTGTAGAATTTACTATCCGGAATTGATGTCAACAAGTTAGTAATATGTGGCAAGGGATACGCGTCGAAAATGGTTTCTTTGTTGATTTTCCGATAATCCACGACCCTGAAATAATACATACTATTTATAGTGAAGTTTAAATGGATTGCTGCTGGCCATTTCAAACTATCATGCACAGAATTATGTGAGTACAATATTGGCTCCATTATGTTTGCCATTTCAATGAAACAGCTGATTCTTATAACAATCATTACTTATACTGTAATAGTGTAATTTGGAGTGAGTGCTGTGTTACTATAATGATATCTCATAACTGAATTTTCAGTGCCAAACTAGACCCTGCATCGGACCTATCCCCTTGTCAGGTACCAGCTTTGAAGCCAGCCTCTACTCCTACAATTCCATTTAGGGAAAGGTCCCAAGTTCGCCCAGTGGCTGTGGTACATCCAAGGAGAGTAAGTTAATTAAATTACAATTGAGATATCTCCACCTATACAGTATACAAAGTGCGAAGTAGTTCTATTTATATCCTTTACTGCAAGTTTCATGCCACACACCCCCACACACATCGTACACCCTGCTGTATAACAGCCATGGGAACACACATCATACAGTATACAACCCTACACATACATAGTGAGCTCGCAGAGGTACGTGGTATCTGCCATTATCTAACTTATCCTACCCATTGCATACACACCGACATAGGTATATATTGTACTTACAAGCGATATGTTTTCTTGTCCGCTTTAGGCACTAAATGAATGCATGAGGACCATGGGCTATGACTGTCAACTAATATGCCTCTTTTCTTGAAGTCGTCTATGATTCCGTCCAAAATGATCAGTTTATCTACCGTTAATGGCCTTGGTTTGTGGCGAATGGGCTTACAGTCAGTCTTTATCACCTGGCCTATATCTTTATATAAGCCTAATGGTTCATTCTCCAGAGCCATCACAAATTGTATTGGTTCCAACTCTTGAAAAAATGCCAATGTCTGATCTGTAGAGATTTGAAATGGAAATCTTTGGAGGACAGACTTCAATAAGTCCCATCTCTTCGCCTTATCCGACTCCGAAAGTGGCAAATCCATTGCTGGTTCCGGCTTGAGCGTCATTGTATCAATGTGATTGATTTGGTAGGAGTGTTGCATGGCTATGTCAGCATTTGTGTCATACCATCCCAGGACTTGATGGTGGTTTATCCATATTATGTCGTCACTATCATTTATGTATCTCATTTTTCGTATGTTTGTTGTCAGTATTTGATGTTCCTCCGGTCTGTCTTTCTGTATTATAGAAAGTAAGTCAGTTTTGGGATTAGGAGAAAATGTCACTGGAATCCATGCCAATGAGTAAGGAGGTATTGCTGTTCTTTGGATGGCAGCCAATACTTTACAGTTGGGGCTGTATTTGACCTCTGGTACAGATAGATGAGATATCGGCACTGTTAGATCGTCATAAAGTGTCACAGTATTATCAGTAAATGAAATTTGCGCTCGGGCCTCAGCCAGGAAGTGTGCACCGATGATGAGATGTTGGGAGATTTCAGCCACAATGGCTTTTATAGAGACTGAAAGTCCCGCAATATTAATTTTTAGATTTGTGTGTCCATGTGTTGTCAGTTTTTGCTTGTCTGGACCCTGCAGGCACTGCGAGGAATCAATGAGCGTGATGTTTTGTTCTGTTCTCAAATTTTTAAATGTCGTATAGTTTATGATAGCAATTGCATTACATCCCGTATCCAGCAATGTCGGAACTTCGCAATCGCCAATTTTGACTGTAATATATGGCAGAGTCTTAGAGGAAGATCCTATCTTGGTGTCGGTTGCCGATTGGCTGTCCGAAAATTTATCATGGTGTTTACGTCATGTGGTCTGTTGTCAGAATTATTGTATTGATTTTGGAATCGAGGAGGACGGTTATCTCGTTTAAACTGTTGTCTTCTGTTATCATTGTTGTATCGCGGTTGCTCATCTCTGGATCTCTGCCAGCCTGTGCTGTTGTATCCGCGGTTGTTATTATAGTATCTTGGTGACATGCTTCGTGGTCTTTGATAATCACGTGTTGCAAAGCGGTTGCTATACTCATTTCTGAAATTGCCTCGCCTTCTCTGCCAGTTGTTGTTGTTGTATCGTTGTGTCGAGTTCTGTTGTCGATTATAGTTATTGTACTGCCTCGGTTCAGAGTTGCTCCTATACGGCGGTGTTCGATCATTGGCAAGTCCTATTGGGGTCATAGGACCTTGATATTGATATTTGTTGTCTTGTGGTTTGTCTTTGTCAATGTTTGTAACAACTAGTTTTTCAACCATGTTAGTAAGGTTGTTTATTTTGGTCAATGTAGTGTCATTGTCGGTAACGTCATCCATAAAGTGTACTTGCGTAGAAGGAACTTTCGATGCTTCATAACAACTTTCAAGCAGTATGGCTAGATCAAGTAGTTCTTCAATATTCATCTCTGGGTGTTCTCTGAGACGGGCCGCTATCATAGGATGATTGATATTTTTGATAAATTCCTGTCGCAGGTTAGCTTCCCTAATCTCCCCTTGCTTTTGTTGAGGGTAAGCTAGTTCACTCATCCGGGACAGATCAATGAAGTAGTCCATGACCTTTTCAGTCTTAAGTCGCTTCCTAGCAGCCATGTCAGTTATGTGTTTTTCGGTGTTATTTGCGTCATAACCTTGTGACTTCTTCAGGAGGGCTACTATCTCGTCAAAAGGAGGATCACCTTGGAGATGTCGGGATATACCTCGTAGTGCTGTGTCATCAAGATGTGCAACAAGAAGCGAACCTTTCATTTCATTTGGCACTCTCAATGCCTGACAGTACGAGTTGAACCTTTGCAGAAATATAAGCAGATCGGAGCCATTCTTAAAACTGGTTAAATTCTTTATGTATTGTGTTGGCGCTACTGCCCTTGTCATAACCATAGGTGCCTGTTGTTGTTGAGGCATGTGAAGTGGCGGAGGCATAGTTGTATTTGGTGGCGCCTGTGGAGCTTGTGGCTGAGCGGTCAAAACCCCCTCCTCATCTGAGTCCGAGTCGGGATCACTATTGTCCCTCGGATTCGTTGTGGCCTGAGCTACTTGATTTCTAGTTCTGGTAGAATTAGACATGACTAGTCCTAATGGAAATATGTTATGTAATAATATAATTTGTAAAAACTTACCCTTAGTTATTGGGCGACGAAACGATTTCTGATCCTACGTTAATTTGAAAAACAACTGTGCTACATTTGCTCTTTTTACGCTTTTCAAGTGCCATTGCTCGTTTCAAAGCTGTCAACGGTGAATCAATATCATTCTGCTCAATTAGTTTGAATCTAATACTTCGTGATTTGAGTCCACAAATAAATTGATCCCGAATCATAATGTTTGTGGCATCCAGGAAATGACATTTTTGCGCGCAGTCTGCCAGCCGTATCATGAAGTCTGGAATTGATTCCCCATATCGTTGCTGTAGACCCCGAAACTTCATAGAGAGAGACAGTTTTGGAGGTGGGATCATGACCGTATTGAGAGCTAGGCCTGTGCATATCAATATTATTTTAGTGATCATGTCAATCAAAGTTATGCTCTATTATGCTAAATCATAATGTTTCAGAGAAAGGCATCATAACCCCCCCGGGATTGCGAGTAAGTCTGCCTACATAATGAAGCTTCACAAATATATTTGAAAGTTTGATTGCATTAATCATTGACAAAAATGTACATACATATTGCCAAAAATAACGTCATTAAAATCTACAGTATATATAATTATATATATAATGACGTAAAAACCTAATCAAGCGTAGCAATGAGTTTGTTGTATCTGCTGAAGAATCTCTAATTCAAATTAAATAGCTGACTCTGTAGAGAGTTCATAATAGTCAACAAGAAAATAACATAGCATTACATAATTATTTATGATAACCCGTTGGCTTAATGTATATTTGGTAAATAATTGAACCACTCTATATTATAAAAGAGATAGAAGTCTAGTTTTTGCAACCACTTATCTCTAGCCTAATTGACGTCACGACCGCATAGCAATTAGAGCTCAGTTCTGCACTTCCTGGATTTATGCGCTAATTGAGTGTCATATATCGTGCCCCAACTAAATGCTGCTATCATAGTATAACAATCTCGTATATGAGAAAGCGGTTATTTTCGTCCCAAGAAACACATGGCTGCATGTACTGTCTATGTTTGTGCACGTGCACACCTATATGCACTAAAAGCCCAGGGACTAGTATTGGTAATTACCATGTGTGCACGGGTTTTCTAGTCTTTTAAAGTGAATTATAGAAGAGATAACTTTTGATAAGTTGTGCCCGTTCTTGGTATGTCCCTGGGAGTGTCTTGTGAAGTCTTTTCCCTTGGACTATTGCCCGGGTTATCATACATATGATGACACCCGTATCCTCTCGTACATCGGTGATCAATGGGCAGTTAACCGCTGTGGCCACCGTCCAAGGCATTGACCTGTGGAGAGGATTCTCCCTGTTTTCTAGTTCTTCCAAGAACCCTTTAAACAGACCCAGGATATGTCCGTAATTTTGGGCTCTAGATGGGTCATACAGTATCAGACAGCGGTGAGTAATATCAATGCGGAGAAGTCCCCAAAATCCTTCCGAGTGGATGGGGACCATTATAGCACTAAAGCGGGTGAGTGGGTTACCCGCCACCCACGTCAATAAGCCCGTCGCCCCATCTCGCATCAACTTCGGTAGATAGTAGCTATTCCACACCCCTATCTGGGAATTCTCGGTGCTCAGCCACCACATGATCTCGTCAACCAATAAATCATCAAGATATGGGGCCCTTATTTGTTCCATTGCTGAAACAATGTTGTGCAGGACTATATATGAATCATGTTGTGTACCTACTAATGATGTATACGGATACCAAATATCTGTATAAACATATGAAAGTATTTCAAAGTGCGCATGTAACATTATGGAGCATATATACTCATATATGCATACGCAATGCACACATAGGTCATAGCATTCAATTCACAGTAGAGACAAGTAATTGAGCCATTGGACAATAACATTACTATCAATTTAATAACATTACTATCAATTTAATGGTTGTCAATTACAATCTCTTGAATTAAATAATTTGGTAAATATTTCCCCAAAGATTAAGAAAAGGAAGTAGCATAGTTATTGACAAATATTCACTATGTTCCCTCGGTACAACCTGTAGGAGGTTGCTCGTAACAACATGATTGCTCACTGCCCTAATTTATGTTTATTAACCGCGGATAAACTTTGAACCAGTTAATGATGAGTTCGTCTCATGATGTTGTCTTCTACGTCCTTGACCCGTATGGCGTATATATATACGGTTAGATTTTAGCGTGATAGGCGAAATTTATGACCCAATTATCAATATTACGCTCACTGCATCAAAATCAAATATGCTGATGATCGCTATCGCTAATTTTAGAATTTATTTTGAATATCATAAAGATTTCACTATCCACACCTATGACTATACAAAATTTTTCAGGCGTGAAAGATGATGGTCCGTGCCTTCAGGATTTTCTTTTTTTTCCTATGTTATTATTTGTCTTTTAAAAGAATATTATTCTTATAATTGTTTTTGTATTTATATTGATTCTACTTTTGAAATTACGAGGGAACATTGTCTCTAATTCTAAATACGAAGACTATTATCGTCCCAACACTCCCAGAGGTGTTAGCCACTTTCGTGTATCTCAGAGATAATACTTTGAAATGTCACCCAATTCACTGTAACCCCTTCAGATCCAATGAGTCCAGCTTTCCTCATTATTTTGCTAAATCTGCGCATGTGTTCTTTTCCTACTACATGCGTATCCATCTGTAACTGATCTTGACAATTCAAAATGCACATATGGCAGGTTAAACCCTCAATGAAACTATCCGCCATCTCCTTATATTCCGTGTAAAATGCATTCCTCATCCCTAACAACATCCTCTCTCTAACCTTCCACTCTCCCCTTGTAGGTGCATCTTCCATTTCCTCCCTATCGCATGACAGCTCAACACTCTGCCAGAATTTGGGATCTCTCAACTTCTCCTTGAATTCTTCCATCCCATATCTCTTCTCCAACTCTATGCGCTCATCTGCGCCAGCCAAGGGCAACTCTTCTTGGCTAGATAATACTAGCTCCTCAACTTTTCTTACAATTATTCCTAACTCCTCCACTTCACTGTCTTTCACTTTCAAGATTTTACTCTCTAATCCCCTCATTTTCTTTCGGTGTCTCGATCCGCTAAGATGCATGCGAATGGCTGCTATCGAATTCCCCTCGACATTACACGCAGCGCAACTCCAATTCTTGTTAGTTGACATGTTTCTACAAGAACAAAGGTTAATTTATAATGTCGCAAGGAGTATCTGTATTCTGTCTGCTATCGTTGCAGATCGATGT
Source organism: Beroe ovata (assembly GCA_946803715.1). Taxonomy (NCBI): domain Eukaryota; kingdom Metazoa; phylum Ctenophora; class Nuda; order Beroida; family Beroidae; genus Beroe; species Beroe ovata. The sequence goes on from CAMPET010000459.1 coordinate 12,086, forward strand.
TAATTGTTAATAAGACGTCATTATTGAGAATATGCAAGTATATCATTATGATACGATTAGGTTCGTGATTTCAGAGTGTAAACGTAATTGTAAAGCGTCAACGGCTCATGAAGCAACCTTTCAAAGTCATTACGAAGCTAATTATGTGCGCACAATATTAACTAGACTTCTACTTAGTCGATCATCTATACCGGGGCAATTGAAAGTCAGTCAAAAGGTGTCTTGTAAGAAAGTGTATCATAATGAGATTGCAATTATATCGTACGTACTTGGTGTAATCACCATAAAATGTTCCACGTGGTTTATTTCCCTGGCGTTACTAAAAAATGCCATCCCCTAGATGTGGACCTCGGCTACCTTATTCCCTCTGTTTCATTGTAATAAAATCATCATTATGGCCATCCTCTTTCGGTAAGTGTAGCCGGTCGAAACAATCTATCATTGATATTCTACTTAGGTCAGTTGACTTGGCCAATGGCCACACGTAACACGTGTCCTTATGGAGTCCACATCCTCCGGCCCTTTTCCTAGGCCGGGAATTACACTATCATGCTCGGGGAAATCATTATCGCGATGAATTATTAATACTTGCACACTAGGGCTTCTGGACAGGTATAACACCTGCCAGGCATCCCGAGTTATTTATTGACCAGCTGGATACTATTAATCATTAATGCACGATCGCAATAAAAACGATCATCGTCTCATACTATGCGGAATTCACCTCATCGAGATGACGCAACTGACCTTGATTCCCCTAGTGTGCGAAAATAGTCATATTATTTATGCAACTGCTCAATAATCTCCGGAAATATGACTATGAAAAACTGCATTAAACATTTATGTGAGCCCACGAACTAGGGCCAAACGATATCGCCCTACATATATAACTGTCGGGGCTACTTATCTTTGAAATATAATTGAAATTACATTGAATTGAATAGAGAATTAGTATGGAAGTGCATAGAATGGAAGTAATATGTACCAACAATTAGTATGGAAACATTATTACCAAAAATTGATATGGAAATGCTATAGCCAAGCATTAGTATGAGAATTCTACTACCGAGAATTGGTACGAAAGTTCTATTGCCCAGAATTAGTATGGAAATATCACGAAACAATGAACACCTGGCACGAACAGGAGTTCAACAACTATAAATGTAACTATGATGCGAAAGTCGCTCAACCTCAAGCAAGTTTGACAGATTTATTACGAATATTACGAAATATTAATGGAGTGA
>CAMPET010000460.1:0-19395 GCA_946803715.1 Beroe ovata
GTGTACAGCTGCTGATCAAACTACAAACACTTTCTGTGGAACACCAAACTACATTGCCCCTGAGGTAACAAAGTTTGTTTCCGAGCTATTCTACTCTACACGTCTTGTTTTGGACTGTGAAATTCACCACAAATTTTCAGAGATTTTCCTAAAATTCAGTTGACATGTATGTTTTGAACATGGATATTTCGGAGGTTCTCTATGAGTATTGAGTAATCCCCCCACAGGTTTTGCGCGGGAATCAGTACAGTTTCAGCGTGGACTGGTGGGCCCTGGGCGTGCTACTGTATGAGATGTTGTGTGGTAGATCCCCATTCAACGTGGAGAACCAGGCCAATGATAATCCTGAGGAGAGCGAAAACTTGCTATTCCAGGTGAGGGGACCGGGATATTCCCCATATTGGTATAGTGTGTAGCAGGGCGAAAACTTAACAAACTCCAGATTTTGGCGAACATTCAAAATGTGTTTGTGTGATCTCACATCTAATCTTCTCAATATTCCATATCACTATTTCAGTGTATCTTGACGCGTCCAGTTCGAATACCACGTGCACTGAGCGTGAGAGCAGGATCTGTTCTGAAGAATCTGCTGAAGAGAGATCCTGACGAGAGATTGGGCTGCACGGAGCGGGGATTCACCCAGATTAAACAACACCCGTTCTTCAACGTGCTTGAGTGGGACCTACTCGAACAGAGACAGGTGTGTGCAGAGAGATTTGGGGAGTTGGGAGTAGGAATCCTTTATATCCAAATCACCCTTATCGCAAGTGACGCAACTTTCATCGTTCCTCGAATGTTAAACTTGGCTTAATTCGCACTTGGGTTTACGCATCACGTTTGTCGCTGATGTATATCCAAGATTGTGGTATACAAAAACCACCATGACGCCTGTAGTTCCCATTACCATGATGCTCTCCCAGGTGACGCCTCCCTACATCCCCTCCCTGGCTGGCGAGGACGACCTGGCCAACTTCGACAACATGTTCACTGACGAGGCTGTCCAGCTGACACCGGACGATCCGGCAGAGCTGGCCAGGATAGACCAGAGCGAGTTCGAGGGATTCGAGTACATCAACCCACTCCTCCTGAATAGAGAGGAAGCGGTGTAGAGATGGTGGTGGGGTAGGAGGTTCAATTATCACGTGCATGTCGGTTATAGTGTCAATAATTGTAGAAGATCATCCGTGGTGATTCGTGGACACATTCAGAGTTTACATGTGTCAGTTCATGGTGATATATCAGTGAGTAATTTCTTTGGTGTAAAATTTGGCTTCGGAGAGTGTGATCAAAAAACATAGTATCGAGCGTGATTCAAAACTTGGATCGATTGGATTTCGAAAATGAGACATTTGTGTGTGACCAAGGGCCGTCCTTTTTTCTGTAACTGATATAACCAATTATAGTAAGATCAAATGATTAATTTCTAGCACAGATGATTAACTTTGATTTACAATGATGATTAGATATGGTAGTTTATTTAAAAGAATCGTTAAGTTTTGGATTCGATTGACTATGTTTTTAAATTTATTTTTAATAAAGATGGTTGTATAACCATCAAACCCTTCAATAGAGAGACTGTACATATACAGAGTGGACAGTCTTCCTCGAGTGGGTTTCGAATTTTTACTGTTTAGTGTATGAATTTATACATCTTGAATCAGAAGCGATATCTATCACAGCCTGTATGCCAAGTCATGTGTGATTGATTGAGATGAGAAAATGTGAGGTGATCATTTCAATCTCGATTTGTTGAAAAATAAACTTGGCATGCGGTCTCCAAATATTATATTCAATTGAGTTGACATGTCATTCTTTTAGCATGCTATTAATAAACACTGTTTATATTCATAACTCCATTGTTTGACCGTGTCTCACGTGATTGGATAATTGAAGCACTGATTTGAGCTAGAGTCTGGTTTAAGCTTAATTCATCAAGACGCTTACCATTCCTTACTTTAGATCAAGGCTAGAATGGCGAACTATCACCCAAAATACGAGGTAGCAACATTCCTCACTTCACAAACACTCACTAACAGATGTCTAGTGATAATGCAGATTGGAGTCAACTTTCTATGGTTTGTGCAGCTCATATTATAAAAGTTCCCAAATAACATGTTGGAGTTCCAGATCCATAACACATTTGGTATGTCCCAGAGTGCGCATATTTGTCACAAACTTACAGAAAAGGGTTTCTCAAATCGGGATATTTGTAGGAAAGTTCGCGCGCTGTTAGCATTTACTGTGTTTGCGCGGCGCGCGCGCGTCTGCTAATCCAGTATGTGAAGCGGGCTGGGAGTGACGTCATCTGGCATCAGCTGTTAAAGTTAAACTTGTCTCCAATGGGCAGAGTGTACCAATAAAAGTTGGTTTCAAGAAAATGATTAATACCGCGAGCACAGTAGGACTTGTATGCAGACATGATGGCTGGGTTGTTGCAGTCTAGGTTGAAGATTTCCAACGAACAGAGCGTTGTTCGTTGAAAATCTTCAACCTAGACTGCAACTGTAACAACCCAGCTTTAATAAAGCGGCTGAGCGGCTTCGGGACCAACTTTTAATGAGTCTCACTTGCACTATGTGGAGCGATGATTGAGGCTACATGCCAAATTTCGATTCTAGTTTTAACGACGTTGGTGTTCCGTAGTCAAAATTTGACCTCATTTGGTCATGACATATTTATCGTGTTTCAGAATCAGAACGAGTCTACACCGGTCCTACATCCTTCCTTCCCCTGGCAATATAACAACATTGACACCAGCCTGTCACACCCTGTTACATTGACAGATAGACTACACAATCGTGAGTATGTCTAATTTAACCCAATTATAAACTGGCAGTGCCAAAGAACGGAAATCCGCAAGCTAATCCTGTGTCCTATTGTGACGCTAATTGAGCCGCGGTGGCAGAGTTAACCATGAGTACTGGTTGAATTGCACGTGACTCTCACATGGTTACATTCTGTACGATGGGATGAGATGATCGTCACGTGATTTCTGATTATACCCTACTCACCCCACAATACTGCATTTAAGCTGCAAACCACGTGACTACACTTCTCACTCCCCTATTGGTTGAACAAAGCCCGAGCTGTGATTTCATTGGTCACGTGATCGCACGAAATTGGAAGATTGGCCGGTTCTTGGTGGTTGTCCTGTTCTTCCTACACACTCGTTGTTCTGTGTGTGTGTGGGCGGAAGTATTGATTGAAATTATGATTCCCAATCGCCGTGGATTATAACTATAAGGAGGAGAATCACTATTCCAGGTTTTATTTTCCTCTCCGCGTCTTAGGAAATCCTCATTCATAATTCGTATCTTGATATGGTGTCAGTGAGATAGGTCTTTATCAATTGCCTCTGCTTTTTTACAATTTCATTATAATCAAGATAAAAGTCATTACTGCAAATTCATGATATGGATAACGCATCCTTCATTATCTGTTATCAACAGCGATAACGCTCTTATCTCAACTTTCACTCTAACTCCCCTTTCTTACCGCTTGTTCGTTATTTAGTAATCTACCAAACCAATTCTGTCACTTTCTTACTCCTTTTAGCAGAAGTATATTTGAATTAGTTCGTTTAAATTTGTCTGATGAGTCCAATGTCCACAAACGTAGCCCCTCTTGACACCACCTTCAGAAAGGTAGTACTCACTCTAGAAAAAAAACGGTTTCCGAAAATTATTGGAAAATCTGATATTTTTATCGATGAAACTCAACTTTATTTTCATGAAGATCCTTTCATCTATCTTCAATTGTTACCATAAATCAGCTTTCAATGTTATTAGACCCTTTCTTTTTTGCAGATTTTTGTCGGTGGTTTGCCGTATCACACGTCGGATCAGTCGCTTCGGGAATTCTTCGCGGCGTACGGCGAGATCGAGGAAGCTGTCGTCATCACGGACAAGGCTACCGGGAAGAGCAAGGGATATGGATTTGTAAGTACCAGAAACACCTCAGTGTGAACACCTCGGTTGTTCTTAGGTAGAGGTTTGTGTGATATGGATTTTGGCAGTGCTGTAAACATCGCCTGAAACTAGGAGGGGATGCAACTCTTTCTAACCTTTATTCGATCGCTTTTCAAGAAAGTATGATGTGATATGATTTCAGGTAACTATGACTGACGCAGCTGCTGCCAGTAAAGCTGTGGCTAACGGTGAACCCATCATTGATGGACGGAGAGCTAATGTGAACCTAGCTTACATTGGGGCTAAACCGAGGCCCAGAGGTGAGAATCTTGTCCGAATCAGGGGTTACTTTCAGGTTTAGAGCCTATTAGTCATAGACTCTAGAGAAGTGATACGGAGAAAGTGTAAGAGCAGACACGAAGATTCCATAGCATTTCAAGGGTGGTTCTGTCCGAGGGTGTCAGTACTTTCTATGAGTATAGAAGGGGGTGTTGCTCACGTGTAAAATTCCATGGGTGATAGGTCATGGTAGATATCATCACCCTGATTATTAACGATGTCTTGTGACCCTTCACCCCATGTGACCACCTCTGATCAGCGTGATCATTCACTCACTCCCTCAATCAGCTACTCAATGTCTGATTTGGGGAGTTTTACATACCCATTTCCCCGTAGAAAATAGGGAAAATGTGAGAGTTCTTGAGAACAAATTGGGTGGGAGTGGGGATCTGGTGATTTTTTCTTAGTAGAGGAAGAAATGTTAATAAAAATGTTTTTATCGAAAAACTACCTCGGAATTATAGTCATGTCACATTGAAATATTGTCCGAACGAGGATCTCGAAGATGAACTCATGATTACTCATCCACTCAGTGGTACCAGGAGTGATAGGATTGCGACCGCTCACAGCTGGATCCCTCATTCACCCACACTATGCTGCTGCCGCGTAAGTAACTCCTGTGCTTTCACCCTCCCTCTTGAATCATTGGAAAATACCGGAAAATATCGGAATTTGTCGATTTCATTTCCACCATATCTATCGTATACATGGAAAGGTGACTGTGAGATCCGTGGGTTCGCATATTTTCACAAAGGAACAATATTCAAATAAACAATTTCAGGTACTGACACATTTGTCAGTATAGTGTTGGTAAGACAGAGTGAGGTTTTGTTTTCGTTTTACATTTGGGGTTATCATAAACACAACTGAATAGAGTTGCTTTGTCTAATTTGAATTACTGATGACATAGGTAGCAGGAAAGATCTTTCAGAGTTTACGATTGTTTTCATTTCTATCCTATTCGAAAAAGTTGGTTCGGCTTTACCTAGCAGGAATTTAAACTTTCATGACTTGGTTTTTACTCACTAAGTTGACTCTTTTTAACTTTTTCTTATCTATTCCCCTGGAAACCAAGTTGCAGAATGGATTTTGGTTGACCTATAGATCCTAAAGTCTGAGTGTGTGTGTGTGAACTGAGAGTGTGTGGATTGTAAATAGAGCAGCACATCTGCGTGGCTTGACACCATATGGTGTTAACACTGTTAACACATGTCTGTTTTCAGGCTGACACCACAATACATCTCGTGTCCGAACTACTACCAGTTACTGGCTAACCAGCATGCACTTGTGGCGGCTTCACTCACCAACCAGGTCTCACAGGTATAGCCACCTTACACCTCGTAAATGTGGAAATTTGGGACCTCAAGATAGTACAAAATAGTTAAATTCCCCCTCATATTTCCGATTCAATTATCTCACATCCCTCTCTCCGACAGGCCCAGCCCACTGCAGGGCAGTCCATATTCGAGACTAACCCGTACTACGCTGCGGCAGCCGCTGCCCAGCTCCAGTACACAGCGCCCACCTCGCCTGATTTCACACACAATAGTGCGGCGCAGCTGGCGGCGGCTGCGGCTGGAATAGGAAGTCAGAGTTCAAACTCGGCAACTGCCGCCTTCTTGGCGCAGCAACAGTTTCAACAGTCGGGATTCATGCAGGTAATGTAAACAGCTCTGTAGAGAGTCGAGTGATTCGAACTGAGCATCCACAGTGTGTGGATGCTCAGTTTGGAATTCCATGTTTCGAACTCAGCACTCAGCAGCTCATACTATGAGGTGCTCATACCTCCCACATCACCTGCTCGCATATCTGCTAACGCTTGTTCAGGTAGCTCCGACCACAAATCAATACACCGGTCCCTTTGCCGCGTACACCAATGAAGGCCAGTGATGCGGCGACGCGCCACATCATTCTACAGGGCGCGGCGGCAGCGCCAGCAGATCCACCTGCTGCACTCCCTGCTGTCCTGCCCCCTGCCTCTACCAACCCAGGTGGTACCACCCTGACCAGCCCTGGTGGAGGGAGTGGTAACCATGGTAACCTCTCTCCTGCACCTGGCATTAGCAACCCGCCCGCTCTTGCGGGTCCTGGTATTCTAGCGGTGCCCGCCATTCTTCCCCGTAAAGCCAGCCAAATAAGACAATTTTATAAGACTTTACTGTGACTCTCTTCCTCTCTCACTATCTTTCTGTGAGCAAATGACAGTTGTCATGACAACAAGTTATATAGAACTGTGATACTGAAGACATTCAGTGGTGTCAAGTTTGATTCCTGGAGTGGTGTCAATTGTTGTGTGACTGTTGTTTTTGAGAAGGATGTTTGAACTATATTATAGCGCCAGTTATGTTATGGATCTTGGATATCTTGTGTGTGATCGTAGAAACGCGTGAGTGATGCGTGAACTTTGCACGGTGTCTAAATGTACAAATGATGTAAAATACCATGCTTTTATGACAATGATGATATGGGATGTTGGAAGTTGCGTGAGCTTGCGAATCATAAAACAGACGTTTTGAATTGTTGGCGTTTTGTGGAGTATGTTTCTTTTTAACGAGGGATTTGCAACAATTTCTGCTTGAAAACGGGCTCTCGCTCTTTAATTTATAAACCTGAAGTGTATTAGTTATATTTGACGATTGATTATGTAAAGTGTACTTTATTAGGCCAAGTTTTTGATATGTCGTTTTGTGTTAACAAAGTTATTGAATAGTTTACTGATGCCATATGACCAAGCAGCCAAATTTTGTCTAAGTTTTGCTATGTTTGGCATCAGAATATTGACGTGTAAAGGGTTTGAGTGAGACGTGATGGAAAGATTGTGCGAGAAGGTTTAAAGTAACATCAATATGTTGTAATATTGCTTACAATTATTACGTTAAATAAGATAATAATGATTAACATATTTATATTAAGTGAAAATGTTGGGATCCACAACTTGATTGGGAAGCGAATTTTCAGCAATTCCTATATTTTAAATTTTTGTGGATCTCAGCGAGTAAAAAAGAATAAAAAATTTACATTTAAAATAGATAGTATTACTATTATCTAATTAATATAGTGATCAATTTATGAATATTTTATTATTATTTACAATGAACCATGAAGTTAATAGAAATATTGATTACAAAATTCTAAGACACAAAGTCAAACACTACTTTAGAGTTTTATTTCTCGTCCTATAATATTCCCTTGATCTATAATTGTCATTTTGCATTTCTTATCATTCCAATTTCACTGTCACTCATCATTTTCACGATATTAGGACATGGCTATGAATTGATGAAACTGAAATTCAGAGAATCTTGATGACGAAATGGAGTATCCCTATTCCCATGACATTGATGCCATGAGGGCATCTGATGCGTGTGCCATTGACAATGCCACAAAGATGCTCAGCCATGTGAAACGCAGGTACCTTATTCCATGAGGTGTCGACGGAAAGAATCAACGCAAAGTTGATCCAATTTCAATCCCCCATGTAAGAATATTTTGCATCACGATATACGAAAACATATGTAATTGCATCATGACAGACCGCATAAATTACTGATTCTATCACGATCAATATGCAGGATTTCATTGGGGCAGGGTGATCCACTGATCCGTTCAGTAGATTATTCTAGCACGATAATCAAGATTATAATTGTCTCCTTCCCCCATTCCATAATTGCGGATACCTCATGATATAACTGTATCAGTTGTACAATATTGCCCAGTGTTTGTTTTGTTTGTGTACACACAAACACAGATACATAGATGTTGATGCTGCTATAGTGTTTTATCCCAACGTAGTCTTGCGTTAAATTTTTCGTGTAGTAGCTGCTCTTGCAAAAGCACTATCAATATTTGATGCAAAATGTATTCCAGGAAAACAATTTTAGAGTGATGCTCAAAGCAGTCACTCTGTTTAGAATCATCCGACAAAAATAGTGCTGACAGTGAGAGTGCGTTTATGAATATGATAGTATGAAGTTTGCATTTTTCTTTGATATTTAAGTATTAAGATTTTGATACCTAGGTTTTACAGTACCTAACTGAGAAATATACTCTTAGAAGCACTTTGCAATCTGGAAAGAGCTGGGTTTGACCTGCTCTGCACACAGCTTGTGACATGAAGTGGTCATGTGTGAACAAGAATCCTGAAGATGAAATACAACCAGTGAGTTTCACCGACTTTCAATTCCCATATTTATCAAGGTTCTAGCAGTTAGTAATATACCAAATAAAATCTCCAGGACAAGAAGAAGAAAAGAAAGAAAAAGAAGAGGAAATTAGAAGAAACTGATGTTGATATCGATGAACAAGTTGCTCTGCTGAAGGAGCAGCCGCAATCTGAAAACGGAACTACACAACCACCGCCTTCAGTCTCTGGTCAGAATGGGGCTGACCAATCAGAGACCATGATGCCCAGGCCAGAGGATGTGGAGGGATGTGATGAGGATTCAGAACGGGAAGGGAGAGAACTGGATCATGAGGGGGGAGGGGCAACATCTCACGATAATGGTGAGGTCAGAGTATCTGGAGCTGAGGATCGTGATTCTGGAGATGGGATGCAGGTTTTGCAATGGAATCATGATGTTATACAAAGTAGGGTTGATAAGGGTGGTAAGGGTGCAATTGGTCTGGACCACACAGAACGGATAATGGAACTGATTAAGGATTGTGTGGAGGAATCTATCGGTCCTGAGCAAGAACCAGCAGATGAGACCCAGGAACCAGGAGCTGGATCCAGTGTGGAACAGGAAGATGGAACAGTGCTTAATGAAACATCAGAACTGATGATTGGGGAGGCTATGACAGATGAGGTGAACGAGGACAGTCTGATGAACGACTCCTCCTGCGGGCTCAGTGCTATACGGGAAGAGAGTGGTACCCAGAACAGTGGGAGTGTAGCTATGGAGGAATCGCCGAGGAAAATGTCAATCACCTCACTTCCAGGTACCAACATGTATCATTGGAACATGCATTTCTGTTTACCTACGAATCTCTGCACGATAGGTATCGATGTGAAGATTATAACCGTGTCAATCTTGCTCCAAATGATTAATTTAGCTGATTGCTTTCCCTAGGACGACGGCTCTCCAAGATAGTATCTGGGATAGGGCGGAGACTATCAACAGATAGCTATCAAAAGGTATGTTTACCTACTTGGAGTCAAATTGGGTTGCCCTGTGACTTCGTTTATCAATAACATAATATTTGTTTTGACATGACGTTATCAAGAATCCATACACATACACCTAAGTCTGGCTTCAATATACACAGGTCTTGGTTCATCACATAAGGGACTCCATATACACTGGTAGGTATAATTATGATAACGTATTAGCGTGACTCCTCCATAAAAACCAGTGGATGTTGCCGCCCAGCCTTTGTTACTCGATATCCTAGATTTAGGCATGATGAGCTCCATAACTGACGTGACTGTCTGTGCCAGTTGTTGTATTGCTTAGTTGCGTTTATATAGTTGAAATCAGTGAAAATTGTGTTGAAATTGTGTTGATGCCTAGCGAAATTTTCAGCTCAAGCATCAATTTCGTTGTTTCTAGATATTCGACAGTAACTATTATAGAGCCAGCAGTGTACTCATGGAGTTCTCAGCTATCATTGCATCAAGAACTTATTGCTAAGTTTAGCAATGATCTCGGTTTCGAAGCATCTTCAGCGATGTTACATGTTGTTGTGGTTCTTACCTCTTTGAATCCACGCGATATCCGTTGTCTAAGCCCCGCCCTAGTTAAGCAAACACAACACAACAACAACAGCAACATACAATCTACACTATACATGATACACTGCACACTGCACAATCATGTCACATTCCTTTCAGTACGCGCGCGCAGACCAATAGGTCAGCTGATCATCAGGGAAATGAGCGCGCGCGTTACAAAATCGTAGTTCTTTGTGTGTGTCCGGTGTACAGTGTACCTACATTCACTGTACATTTAGTGTAATTCTGTTCCTTGCGTTTCGTTGTTCGCGATACGAGTGTTCCCTCTGATTCAACCCAGACAGTTTTCTTAATAGAGAGTGATTGATACCCACGTAATGAATAAAAAAGGTGTATTTTGAACCATGTCACATTTTCAGTTTTGATCAAACACTTCATTTTGATAAAGTTGGTACAAAGTAGGTAGGTATCTCATTTCATAATGACTAACATCTGTTTATTCATACATCCAGCTGATTTATATTCCATGGTTCTGAATGTTCTGCCACCGTATTTAGTACAAATTGTCCCCACTATTTCCCTCTATTATTGCCTTACTGTTCAGATACAATAGGGCGTGTGTACTATTATAAACCTCTTTATTACACAGTACATTGTCTAGTAAACATACGTCACCTGTTACACTGACCTTACACTTCATCACCTTTACCATATTATAGGTAGTTCTAAGTTGTTATTTACCTGGAGAGTTTTGTTAATTGCTCTGTGATAGTGGTTGGAAAGGTATGAGCTTGTTATTTCCGACCGTTTTCTTCGAAGAGAATCCTTCTAATGCGAGTCCAAGTTAATTCTAATATCCCATGAGTCATGTCATTTCTTCTTGTGAATAACATTATACGCTACTGATAGGCACAATAGTACGGCTCTAGAGAGAGAGCTCACTGAAATTATATTCGTCTCCAATAATTCACATTCGATGCTCACAGTGTTTGCTCTGATCTCTCAGTGTACACAGCACACAGTGTACATGTCGCGGTTTCGAATCTAATCATTACAATTGGTGTGAGAGAGTCTTCATCTGCAATAGTACCTAATCGAGTTTAATCTTCGCCCCCATTAACTTGTACTTCCTAGTTCTAGTTCCTCCTATCATAGAACTGATTAATCTCCCAGTTTGTTTTCATGATGTCGTGCCACTATAGGTCAACTTCCCAAATGATAACATAAAAACTTACATAGAAGCATTTACTTTTGTATATTTGCATTTTTCTGTAGTGATTCATTCATTTTGTACGTTGTTATTTACCGTTCTTCCTTTGGGCAGGAATTCATTGTAGGCATGTCACCCGCGTGAATCATGAATTGTTTCGGGAAATCGCGGCGGTATCGTAAACATCGTAATTTGCCGGTGGTAGAGCAGGTGATTATTGACACCAGTTTCTGAAATCCGTTTTTTGACATCAGTCCTTGACTAGACCAAAGGTGTTGACACCCGTTTTGACACTCATCATTGATATATTGTAAAAGTGTTGTTCTTCCTTTGCAGATTCCATCTGAAGCCGAGGATGACGGGAAAGAGAAACAAGAGAATTCTGAGAAGGTTGGCTTAACGTTAAGTTAACGTATTTCCAGTGATTCCAGACTTGAATTTTGGTCATTTTCCCCATGGAAAAGCTAAACAATTCTTCCAAATTCGGATTTAATGGCAAAAATAGGCGGGAAACAATCAAATCGAGCCTATTATTGTCCCGGTTAAGTCCATGTTACAGAGCCTCAAAATCCACTTGCCATGACCAAACCCTTCGATCAGAAATCTGTAGAAAATTATTTTGTCCAATTTCCCTGCAAATATCATTGATTCCCACGTATTTTTGGACGCTGAATTTTGGCCCTACATCTCTTCCCTGAGGAGCTGTGTGTCATGTGACTTCGAAACAATCAACAGAGAGGAAATGGGAATTTTCACTGGTTTCCCGAGGAGCTAGCTCAAAAATTCTATCGGATTCGGATTCTACGTAGAAAAATAGGCCAGAAACACTTATTAACAATCTTAGTTCTCCGAAAAAGATTTCATCGATTTTGGTGTCCCACCGATTTTCCGTGTTTTTGCACTGTTTGCTCCCCACGGGTTTGAATTCATGATTTGGGCGTGGTTTTATGGCAAGTATGAACTCGACATGATCATGAAAAGGGTGGACATTTGTAGTCTGATAGTAGGAGAGATGATTTAGTGAAAAATTGGCGCTTTAAGTGTCAATAAAGTCTTCACTAGAGACGTGCAAAATTGGAGTATAAAAGTGTGAAGTCAAGTGATTGCACTTTCTTCCACACTCAGATCTGAGATCAGAAATATGAAGAAAATTATTATAGCCATTTTCCTGACAAATAACATTGATTCCCATGTATTTTTCGACGCTGAATCGATTCCCGATCGAATTTTGGGCCTATCTCGCTTCCCAGAGGGTCTGATCTCAATGGAAACTTCCAAATTCCTTCCAAATTCGCGGTTGACTTAGCTCTGGCCTCTGACAAAAATACTGAATTCGGAGCCCCATTACCTGACTTTCCCCTGACAGCTTTCCCTTGACACCACTTTTCCCACAACACCACATTTACTCCAGGTCACGGATGAGGCCATCTTAATTAACAACAATGAAAATGAAGTAACTGCTCCTGCCCGGAGATTTTCTATCAGGAAGTCACGATCAACCAGCCAATCGAATGAGGTGAGTCTTATTTTCCATCAGAGAAAGGTTTTCTTCTTGCTCCATAGTCCATATACTGGCTTAATCAACAACACCTTACGTCTTGTCGTTTGCTTATTCGGTTCCGTTGAAAACGCATTGCGTGTCATCAGTCACAACTTTATGTGTCACATTCCATAACATTGTGACTCGAGAGAGAGACGTAGCTGTGGCAGTGGAGGAATATCATTTTCCAAAAAACATTGTTCATTGTCCTGTTATACAGCTTTACGACAACGACGGCGTACTTACTAGGGCGTGGGAGAGATTTATACATGAACGATTGAGCGGAATATATATCTGCACCTATCGAGAGGCTAAAGAGTTGACGTATATTACGACATATCGCTATAATTTCACAATGTATGATACTTATATTAACACACACTTCCATGATTGTAACTCTGATTTTGCCCCCTCCCAATCTTAGCTTGTATTGAATACATCTATTGAGGGTGAATGTGCTACGTGTGTCTGCCATTGGATTTGATACTTCTGAAACTACAGGTACTTTGTCATTAAGCGCCAGGGGTGGGGTCATGTTGTTAATGTACTCCCTGTTCTAAGTCGAATGAGTGAGCGGGGGTCTTCAGAATTCGACCGTGTTCCTAACTTTACAACAGTTGTCAATTTGCAATTATTGGAAGTTGCCGTAAGAGAAGAAATATATTCTTTATTCTCATATTTAGAACTTTGGAATGTGGTTGACAATTATACTAACAAGCAACTAATCATTCATGAGTGTGTGGTCCGCCCTCGAGAGGTGACATTGAGCGATGTGGTTGTCCAATTAAAATTCAATTTAAACGATGAGCTCCTTATTCAACTCCTTCAACGTTCAATGAAGCATATTGGATATGTTATTGTTTAATGGCTTGCTGTTCGACTCTGTTCTTGAGTTGAGGTATAGTCTGAAATTCGGAGCAATATCAGACAATCTCAAAACTATCGTCGTTTTATCAGTTGGGAACCAAATTTCATAGGTTACTCTTACCCCAATACCTCACTCAACTTTGACTTCGCAATTTTCGGTTTAACTTTGTTCTAACTTTATCGCACTGTATAGAAGACCGTGCATGTATCATGTGTATGCCTATCTTACTAATAATGGAGGAGGGTGTAGTTCAATTCCATGCTGTCCCCTTACAAAACCATACCCTATGAAGAAGGTTGCTGCAACACCAACCATTGCTCCTTCATCAACATTATCAGTAGACTACGTCACCATCTCCCATTCTGTCGTCATCACTCAATCATCCAATTTTCCATTGGATCAATTTCTCATTGTATCAATCTCTATGATATCTGATCCTATATATTCCACAGGCAGCAGTGGTTGTGGAAGCACAGTCTCCCACAAAGATCAAGCCTAAGAGAGTGAGTCTTTGATCAACATGTCTGAATGCGCGAACTTGTGTCTTAAAAAAGTATTTTTTTTCCACGTTTTGAACCGCTGCTTTTTGTTCAGCTGTTCAACACAGTGATAAACCATCTGTTCCCCACCTATTATCGTTATATGAATACTTGATGCACTTTTGAAACAGTTCTTTCGGCTCGATGTATATCTCTTGACATAAGTTTAGCGGTTTGCATCCCTGTCCAGATTGTAAAACAAGACGGGATAGCAACTTGCAATGTTTGACTTTAATAGCACTTGTTACTATAGGGGCAACTGACTTGTGGATACCAATTGGCGATTATCGAATATCACTGGTATATATCGTCTGTGACAAATGATACACCAGTGATTGGTGACACTCTCACAGCTGCTATATTGCTATGACCCCAATTCATCACCTCGATCATCAGCCACCACTCTTCTCACATTACTCTCAGACACATAACTCACATACCCCGTCATCATACTCACAAAGTGTTGATTATAGTCCCATGTCTTCACTTACCTTTGCACACCCCTCTTACACACCCCCACTACACATTACACACCACTGTTACACACCCCAACTACACATTACACACCACTCTTACACACCCGCACTACACATTACACACCACTGTTGCACACCCCAACACAAATTTTTCAAGTGCACACACACACACACCCCTCGTACCATTTCACACTGAGAATGTGTGTTTACACACCTCATGAGGGCACACTACTTCCACCATGAAACATTGTTTATACCTTGCTCTGCCTCTCTCTGAGAGCGATATTTCAATCTGTGACGACGCCACACTGTTACACTGTGGTAGTTACAGCCGTGTTACACACCCTCTTTGTGTGTTTCTATATATCATGATCAAAAGATCCTGCAAGTGGCCCTGTTTCGCTTCTTGTCTTTCTTGGCTAGTTTGTGATCTCCTGATAATATGCTCTGATTTCTTTATTGAGAAATTTCATTACTGGTTTATGTTGATCAGGAAATTGAATGTTTAATGCGTTTCATCAACGGAGTATGACAAGACTATGGGAAATCACTTTGATCTCATTAAGATAATAATACTTCTCCTTCTTTCTCTGTTATGTCACCTATCTGTCGTCTTTTGGAGATTTTCTTCCTTGAATCACAATATTAACTTGGCACTCTTTAGTCTTTTGAAAGCAGTGCTTCTAAAGACATCATTCTTACCATTATTGATTATACTCGAAAGTCTTTGTAAGTTAGCAGTGTGATATCGTCCGAATTATAGTGAATAGATTAATGTTCCCCCTTACTAACATACCTTGTACAATCTTACAATGTATAGCTCTTTTAGCTTTTCTCCTGATCTTTATATTTCCATGTAGCAGTAAGCTCAGGTGGCGGAGCGCCCCTTTATATGCATAAGACCCGCAAACAGAAGGCCCCAACCATTTTAAAGTTCAAATAGCAACAGTCGTCACGAACAAATTGTGTCTCTTCACGAAATAAAGACGTTTTGATCACGGAAAGACGCGTCTCTCTCCCCCGGATGATACGGAATGACGGGACCCGCTCTCCAATCCACGTGATGGATCCCATTATAGAGAGCAGCCCCGAGGATGAGGAGGATGGTGAGAGTGTGATCTCAGGCGGGATCTCTGGCGGGAGAGGGGTGATGGGAGGAGTGGATGTTGCGCGGCTCAGGAAATTCTTCGATCGGAGAACAGTTATCCGGAGACGGGGGAGCTTCAAATGGAAGTATCACCCGGCAAGCGTTATTGTGAGTATTGCTGCTCTGTTTATGCATGCGTGCATGTATCTAATCATCATGCACGTGTTCAAGTATGAATTAGTGCGGAAATCACAATATACGCGCGCAGCTATAATTCTGACAAATCAAATGAGGATTTTAAAAAAGTATTGTTCTCCGCCATCTTAAATATTTATTCATACTCACTATGAATGCCGTGTGGCATCATAATATTCCGTGCACTCTTTTGTTTTTCAGACGCGCGAAAACGGCAGTTCTGTTTGTCTGACATTGTCAGTGTATGTAATCGAGTATTGATTGTTTGCCCGATTATCAGAGTAGAGCCATACTGCAGCAGCTATCTTATGTCAGTAATCAGTTAGTGATCTCTGGAGAACCATGGAAATCAGTAGTAACTGACATCATCCACTTCAATCTAATCTACATTCTACACTCATAGTATCCACTATCCACTGACCGTCGCTATCCAGTATCTACTGATTGCCCAACTCAGTCACTAATCTCTAGTATCCCCCTGACCAACAGCCACACTCACTCACTCCCGCTGGACAACAAGGACCCACCATCTCTCCGTCCCCTTGTCAGTTGCCAGTCCCGCTAGTCATGACTATAGTCGTCTCATCTGGTGACACCTGATGATGACACCTGATGATGACACCTGAGTTATGACGAGCAGTATGACAAGAAGGAGGCGGTTATACCACCTCACTGTGCGACCAGCTGCTCTCGGGCTACACATCGCTTGTGTCAAGGAGCATTAGCTCTGATCGTAGCTAAAGACCTGGTATTATTATGTAGACATAAAGGAATGCTGAGGAAGGAGAGGGCTATATCGAATTTCTCAAACCAGGAGGGAGGGAGAGGATTTTCTTTGCTTCGTCTTGCACGATCGTAATATATGCGAATCTCAAACTCTTGTAATGCTAGCTCTATACATTCGGGAGGTTCGATTCTGCAGTCCTCATTAAGCCTCTTCCCATTCCTCTTTGGGATAAGCTACGGTAGAATTTTCAAGTTTTATTTCTGTGTTTATCGTTTTGTTTTGTGTCACCATGGTAGGTAAACCAGTTAGCAAATAATTCCATTTGCTGTCATGATCTGCCCTGCATTCTGAAGTGTGTAGATCCCATCTTGAAAACGACAGTGATTCGATTATACCATTAGCAAATTTTGTCAAAGCTCTCACTACCATTAGCAAATTTATTGTTCAATTAACATTGTAGGAGCTAATTCATATTTACATAGTGCCTCAAGAGACATACAATAGGTAAACGTTTAAAACAAAACCTACACGTGTCCTATTGTCCTTGAAATGATGTAGTTCACACTTGCGAACTCCAACCTTTTTGGTTTTGGTATCATTCATACCTCTTTCAGAATTCCGTTAGCTTGATCAGTTACCGTGCTGACTATTTTTGGTTCGGTCATTAATTCTTTGCATCATTATCGATTGTGAAACACTCTCTTAGGAAAATAGAATCTGACACGTCAACACAATGGATCATGTGATTTCTTGGTCAATTTGAGGAGGAAATATCAGAACGAATATTATCTACCGATGTCGGAATCTCGCCGATCTCGAATCCCCACTCGGCTCTCTGTGCCCGGTGGCGAGGGACCCAATGAGGGGCACCCACCATCCATCCAACGATCACGGTCACCCTACCGTAACAGAGCCGTGAGTGGGTTCACCTCGACAAACCTGTACACCGGAAGTGGGTACAAAGTGGAACTGCCCAAATCAGCTACTGAGTCGGATACCTTCCTCAATGTGAGTGATGATGGGATTCAGTGCTCTGCTGCAACAACTTCTCCCCCCGGTGAGAGGTTGTCAACTCAGTACCACACTCCGCTGTCATTCCGTCACAAGGAGCGGTCACCAGTCCGAGACCACCTCTACTCTCTTCCGTACACCGGGAGAGAGCTCAATGATAAGTTCGGGTTTCAGTACACTCATGGGCCAGGACCATCGTCTTCATCTCCCTCGGATAGGTCTAGAAGTGAAGATTTTGGAAATATAGGAGCTGTGAAGAGAAGTGGGAGAAGGAACTCCCTTGATGATCCAAAGTCACTCAGTGAAGTAAGTCCGTATGGGAGTTTATTTTCCATCTCAGAGCAGCATGTCACAATGTTGATCTCCCACTCACACTCCTGTCTATGAATCAGGATAGCAGCTGGGTGGCAGAGTTCAGAGAACGTTATCGTTTGAATAAGCAACCCGATTCTGGAATTTCATCGGATGCAAAGAAGGAAATGGGTGACTTGGAGAGTATTCTCTCAAAATACGAGAATGATACCTCAATTAAGAAGGTGAAACTCCTCCATGTTATGGAGATAGTTATTTCGCAATGTGGCTACTAAATCAAATATTTCAGCGTTTTCTTAATTCTCTATCACCCCTAGATCAACCCTGAAGAGTGCAGTAAAACATGCGATGAACTGCTCAACAAATATCGCACTGACCGGAGCAAATGGGTCAGTGATGAGGGTGCCAAAGTTGAGGACAAGCAATCCTCAACCGCTGTTATTTGTGATGAGGGTTCCAAGGGCACCACTCATAAGAATATTGAGGATGAAGCAAGTCTTGAAATCGCTAGGGATTTCGAGAATAAGCAGTCCTCAACCATCGCTTCTTTTTCTGATGTCAAACTATTGGTAGAGACTCACGAAGATGACTCGATGATAAACGATCCTGCTCCGGATATGAGATCAGAGGAGATGTCTGGAGACAGCCACAGTTTGGAGGGAGAAGAAGTGCTGGTAACCATGGAGACAACGCAAGATGCTCAGTTACCAGTCATCTTGGAGGATGAGGTTGATGTTAGTGATGAAGAGTGTGATGTTAGTGATGAGGAGTGTCACGTTAGTGATGAGTTGTGTGATGTTACTAAGGAAGAGTTGTTGTTAATGACGAGTGTAATGTTAGTGGGGCCAATGAGTTTCGCCGTACTGTTCCTTGTTGTGTAGCGAATCCTCATCGTTACTAAGTTACTACGATCACAGCTGCTATTGTTCTTCAGATCACTGCATCTCTCCGAGAAAACATCTTTTCCAAAAAGTTGAAGATAGAATTTTGAAAATTTATATTTTTTGCAATGACACAAGTTCGGCTGAATCTATTTATTATTCAAAATCTTCTTTCATTCATAACCATTTCCTTGAAAACCGTGAGCTACGCACAAGCTAATGATTACTCTATTTTCAGAAGTCAGATAAGATCAAAGCTAAGGCTAACATATTCGAGGTGAGTTTCAGTGAACGCCTACCTTAGTTGTTTTCTTATACTTTTTTTGTTCCCGGCGATCGAGAAATTCCGAAAATTGTCAAGGAAAATATCACGCGTCTGGGTCTGTCGTTTACTGAAACCGTAAAAATTCTGACGAGTATTGTCGGGCGAATGGTTTTCTGACGTGAAATCCCTGTCAATACATGGCATGTTTAAGTGAAGAGAGCCTCTTTTCATTCAATTATGTCTCAAGCAATGACTTGTGAACATCATATATCTAATTTTTTCCAGCATTTCGTACATAAAAATTCTGGCAAATCATTGTCCCGTCTGGGATATTCCAACCCACTGCGCGGTGTACATTCTCATGAC